>JAFBJU010001433.1:4518072-4547586 GCA_016785305.1 Colistium nudipinnis
AACACCACTTCTGATGAGTTGAGTCAGTCCAGCTGTTTATTTTTTCATTTATTCTGTGTTGGAAGATTTATCACGCGTGTTTGCTTTACTCCTGCCTTCCATATTTAAAGTGCAACATTTCCTGCATTTAATACATACGTGTGCGTGTTTGTACCTTTTGTTAAAAAAAAAAAAAAAAAAAAGCAGTTTGTGCGTAGATTGTGGGACGGTTTCAATTGCTGCTGTCGTGCAGTAATTGTTTCTATTGCAGCTGTCAAATGTGGAATTTAATGATGTGTGTGTGTGTGTGTGTGTGTGTGAGTGTGCGAGTGTGCGCGCTGTAGTTTGTTTGACACGCGATTGTTTCCCTGGCATTATGTGTGATAATAGAATAACATCAAAGGTCAGGCCTCAAAGTTTCTGACGTTGTAGAACTTCCTTATGAGAAACGCAGGCCTCAATGTGTGAAACACACCCACACACACACACACACTCTGACACACACACACACACACACACACACATACTGCCCGCCTTTTGTCAATTAATAGGGACTAACATCAGGCCTTTGCCAAATTCTCAACACCCTGTTGCTCCCTTGCCAACTTTCAGATGAAATTATACGGTCTGGATGAACAAACACACACCCACACACGCACACACAAAAACACATTCCATCTTTACAGCTCTCTTCTGCACACATGCGCTCGATTATTCTTATCTATGACGCGGCCCTAATAAATGTCTCTCTTAGTGCTGTATACACTGATCATCGGTGATTCTGCATATATCCACTTCACCCACAGCCTTTACATGTTGGTCCAAAAAAACAAAAAACCCCTCTGGCACGCCCAACGTGCTCTTTGTGAGAATAACAACGACGGGGTCGGCACCGAGACGCTGGCTCCTTTACTATTCTACAATTGAGATTTGAGATTAGCCCGGAATTTGCGAGGGGGAAGTGAGCGGAATAGAAAAAGAAAAAACAAAAAGGGAGAGAATTGTATCCCTAAAGCGGCCTGAAACCCGTCCTCGTTTCGTATCCTTAGCCCCGCCCTTTGATGAATTAAATAATTGAAGGAATTAAGGAATGTTTCAGATTCCACAGTAAAGGAAGACGGAGCTCCTGGCTTCATATTAAAGGGTTAGGCCCAGATAAAAAGATCATTGTGGCGATTTATAGAATATTTAAGGCTTTTTTTTTTCCTCTTTGTGAGGCGCCCTGGGACACAGCTGTGTGTGTAAAACTTAGACGACTTTTGTGTGCGTATAAATTGTAAAAACAGTGTCGTTTTCCTTAGGATTTGGGAGTGATGGCTACATATATTGCATTATTTACACGACCGGGCCTCACAAACACACACACACACACACACACACACACACGCCCCTCACCTTGAGAGCTGGTGTCTCTGAGGGTCAGGTGGGCCGATGGCCTCTGGGCCACCGAGGTCATGAACTTTGACCCCGAGTTGTTGAACGTGCGAGGCATGGTCCTCGCTTCTAGAGAGAGAGAGAGAGAGAGAGAGAGAGAGAGAGAGAGAGGAAGAGCAGGAGGGTCAGCGAGGACAGGATGGAGGGATTGTGGGTGTGTGTGTGTGTAGGTGTGTGTGCGTGAGAGAGATGCTCACCGATGAAGGTTTGTTTGGAGATGATGTTCTCCGTCACCTGAGGGAAAAGGTGACAACGCAGAGGTCAGCAAGGGTGAGGATAAAAAATAGTGAGAGAGGGTGTGTAAGGCCTGGGATTGACCTCTGACCTTTATCACATCACCATAGGTTTACTATTATTTCCTACACAATCTGCTTGTGTTGACGTGCGGTTGTTCCCTTTGAGGCTGTAGCCCTGCGCCACGTGACTTCCTGTCTGTGTGACGTGTGTCGACTCGGCTTTTCAGGCACGTGTGTGTGTGTGTGCGTGTGCGTGTGCGTGTGCTTCTGCTTCCCAGAGACACGGAAATACACTCATTAATTCCCCATTAGCTTTCATGAAAGAAACATTAAAATTGCAAGAAGAGCACAATTACAGAAAGGAAGTGGCAGTGGCATGAAAGGCCGCGTCTCCCCGCCTCCTTCCATCGTCACGGTCATAAACCTCCTCGTCTGTTTAATTTCTCCCGCTCCTCCGTGTCATCCCTCGCTCACCGCTAAATCTCAGCCAGATGTGGACGGAAACACGCCGCCGCCGCCGCGCACACGCGCGCGCGTTTTCTCTTTCTCACACGGTGACGTGCTCCACGTGCTTTGCGCAGCTTTGTTTGCGTCCTCCCTCGCTTTGTAAGTCGAGCCTCGTTCGCCCCTCTCGTTTTTTTCTCTCCCTCTTTTCTCTCTCTCTCTTTCCCTCTCTGTGTCCTTAGCCACAAATTCCCATCTTTAATGACCCGCGGGTGACGTGGTCGGTCTGATGTGCCCTGAAGCCACGCACCGAGAGCGCAGCGGTGTCGAGTTCCCTTGAAATGTTCTTTTTCTTATTTTTTCGGAAAATCCTGAATATGATAAATCCCACCGGCGTTTTCAGAGGTCCTTCAGCCACAGTGGTCTTGTTATTCTTGGCGTGGAGCCGCTCTCTCCTGCACCCAACACTCAATTCCACCTACAAATTGGACCTGATTGCACTGGGCTTTGGGTTTTTACACGTGTGCATCTGTGTGTGTGTGTGTGTGTGTGTGTGTGTGGGTGGGTGGGTGTGGGTGTGTGTGAGCCGGGGCCCCTCCACTTGTGTATATCCTATATACTCTGTGGGGAAAGGCTGAATAGTTAAAGAATGGTCTCAGTTGGCATGACGTGCCTCTTTTTTTTTCGGCCTCGGCGTTCCTCGAGTCCTATGAGCAGAAAATGACCCCCTCACACAACCACACACACACACACACTTAGAGGAGGAGAGAAAATTGCCAACAGACTCTCTGCCCTGCATGTGGCTTCAGAAAAAAATAAATGTGAGTGGTGGAGAGGGGGGGGGGGGCGTTATTTATATTTATATTTATTTTTCTCCATGCATGCCTCCGCTGTGAGAGGATTTGAGGACCGGGTGTCCTGGTTGTGTCGCGGCGTGGTGTGTGTGTGTGTGTGTGTGTGAGATGGCTGTAACTATAATAAAAAAAAATAAAAACGCAACTGATGTGGGGAAAGCGGCGAATGAGTGAAATCAGCTGCACGCCTGAAATGAAATAAATGTTCCTCACAGCTCCTCGTGATGCCCTGAGAGACGTGTGAGCAGCGTGTAGAGTCATAGAACATTGACGCTGTTATTCTACTCACTGTTTGCATCTGCTTCGTGTTTAGTGAAACGGGCTGAGCGTGCTGGGCTTAGAAACCTCGTATGTTCTTGGAGCGAACTGGCTGGAAATTAAGAGCTAATTACAAAGCCATGAATTTTATAATTAAGCAACACCCCCCCCCCCGCCCCCCCCAAGAGGCCATATCCTGTGTTGGACTTCCAGGAAAAAAATATGAAACCACTCAACGCGGCACGATGAATTTGCAGCTGCTAAATCAAAACCAAAAGGCTTCTGGGTAAGGAAGTGAAATGACTCCTAATTATGTCAAAGACTGCAAACAGAGACAGATGGACCAGTTTGGACTTAAAAAAAAAAAAAAAAAGAGTGATTCTCAGCTAGTGCATCTTGAAGCCATTAAAAGCAAAGGTCAGATACCGCTAACATCTCTGGGCAATCTCACCTCACATCACCGTCTACCTTGTTTAATTCATGTATTTTTATTTGAACCAGTAATTGATTCCATTTATCATGTTTTGTTTATATCGTATATTTTATTATTATTATTATTAGTATTATTATTAGTATTATTATTAGTGTTATTATTATTATTATTATTATTATTATTATTATTATTATTATTATTCTTATTGTTCTTCTTGTTATTATTATTATTATTATTATTATTATTATTATTATTATTATTATTATTATTATTATTATTAGTATTATTATTCCTATTATTATTGGATTTTAAGGAGTCTGGCATCTCCGTGTTGTGGATCTGAAATGGGAAGCGTGGAAAAGCTGCACGTCTCCACCTTTTCATGTTCAAGTTGCAGGAGGGTGACGTGTCTGTATTTTTTTTTTTTGGCCTGGGAGTGGTATTGGGGGTTTATGACTCTGTTGTTGGAGCGATGTCCTCTCATGTGAAGAATGGACTCCACCCCGAGTCCCTCCGTCTCTTTATGGGCCTCTGTCAAACTTTTAAAGTTTGTTTTTTGTTTTAACCATAAGTGTGCCTTTGAAGCTTTGAAGTATTAATTAACGGGAGAATCTGATTTCCAGCTAAGCCCTTTATTAATCTTGTTTAAAGAAAGGTCACACACACTTCATGGCATGCACGCCCCCCCCCCCCCCCCCTCTTTTCTTTTTTTTTCATCTTCCCCCCCCCCTTTTTACTTTTTGAACTCTGATTGTGAGCATGGCTGGTGCCTAAAGGAGAGAATTAAATACATTCATTGAGAATTTTGCTCGAGTTATAGCACAGATGTGTATGTGCCTGTCGAGTACTCGTGTATATATACGTTTTTGATGCCGAAATGAGAACCTGATGTGACGATAATCTTGACCTCTGGCCATAAAGCATCAGCCTTGACTTTTTTTTTTTTTTTTTAAATCCCATAAATCTCACCCTGCTGCTCCTGGGTTTTTCTTTCTGCCAACATAAGTCATGTTTATGTGTTTGTGGGTTTTGCCCCCTAACGAGGACGGAAGATGAATAGGCCACGCCCCCCCCACCCTGTCCAGCTTTTCTGCTGTAAATCAGCGCAGGTCACTGCTGTGAGGAGTTCACGGGACCTTGTGCTGATTGGGGGGGGGGGGGGGACTACTTTTTCAGTGTGTGTGTCGACACACACTTTTTTTTTTAAGCTCCGTAACACCACAAGTCTTAAAAAGAGTAAAAAAAACTTTTCAGCTGCAATAACATGAAGAGATAAAGCGTCAGGCCTTTGCCCCCCGGGAGCCAGGAGACAAAAATAGGCCAAATCCTGTGTGTGGTTGTGCGTCTGAGACAAAAAGAAAAGAAAAACGCGCACATACATGACAGAACCCAAACGTGGAGACAGCCGGAGGCCTCGTCAGCCTCCGCATGTCTCCTGGGTCGCCTGTGGACACGCCTCCACATACCTGTGTCATGTTGAAAAAGACAAATCCACAAACTGACTTGTTGTCGTGTTCGCTTCCAAGTTGTCTCGCGATAAATGGTTAAATGGATCAAATCCATTCATCGGCCCCTCGAAGCCTCGTCAATATTCAGATTAGGGTTGTCCAAAGTCAAAGACAATCCCGAATGTTTCTAGATGAACCCTAATCCATCCACCTTATGACTAAATAAAGTGCTGCACCAAGGTCGAGCAGCTCTTTTCGTCCACGTCTCATCAGGTCAGACAGAGCCAATGACGGAGATTAGTCTAAGGCTGGTGGGAGGGGGGGAAAGAGTGGAAGACCATGGACAAGTATGGGAAACAAGAGAAGAAGAAGGGATTTAAAAAAAAAAAAAATGAAAAAGAGAGGAGGAACAAGTCTGCACATGAAGCGGCCTTTCTGCTGCAGATTATCAGGAGCTGCAACTCAATACTTTAATATGCTGCTCGACCCCGACAGGCCCCGACTGGATGTGTGTGCGTGTGTGTGTCTGTCTGTCTGTCTGTCTGTCTGTGTGTGTGTTTGTGTGTGTCAGCAGTGTGCAGTTCTTTGAGCTATGACAACAACCTCTTATCAACCCTAATCTGCTCTGAGAGGCTGTTCATTCCTCACAGTGTGTGTGTGTGTGGGGGGGTTGTGTGTGTGTGTGTGTGTGTGTGTGCTGGAGCTGAAACGTGTGTTTTTGTGTGGAAGTGGCTATTTTTTCCTCCCCCTGACTGATAAGTGACTCAGACTTTGTTTAAAGCCACTTCAGTTTGGCGATTAGCAGAAACCAGAATGTAAACACGGTTTCTTTTTTCTTTTTTTTTTTTTCTTTTTATGAGTTTAGCGCAGACCACGATACGCAGGATTCTAGGAAACGGCACCAGCGCCCGTTTCTTCTTTTTCTTCTGCTTCACATATTTGGCTTAAGTTAAACCAAACACTCGTGCATCAACAATCTGTCCACTCGCCAGCCACCACCCCTTTACTGCTTTAGTTTCCAAAAAAAAAAACTTTTTTTAATTCTTTTAGTAATTCTGAAGTTTGTAAAAAAAGCCTGATTGATTGATTTTATGACCCCGGGAGCCAATTGTGTTCTTTGTGCGATGACTCCCGTGTGAAGTGGCAGTGATTTATTCTCCGGATGAACAAACAGAAGCGGTGGTGCGGTTGTGCAGAGTTTTTGTGCCACAGGTAACGCACCAGTGGCCCCGACGCGATGTCGGCCTCTGATAGCCGTCCAGTTTCCTGCCTGATAAATGTTCAGTGTACAGTGGAGGAAGCTGATTAGAGGCTGATGGGAGTTTTTTTTTTTTTATTGCTTATTGAGCTCGATTGTCTTCCACCAGCAACACAAACAGGACAAAACACTTCACACACACACACACACACACATTATTGAGTGGCTCCTCCGCTTTTATGTGTATTTTCCTTCCTTTTACGGCTCTGTGTTTGCGTTTCCTCCTCTTTGTGTGTCTGTGGCTCTCAGCTTTAATCCCTGTGACGGCCCGCAGACACTCGCAGAATGGAAGTAGGCCACGGCGGCCGGTGGCTCAGCCGGGTTCCCAGCAAATATCAATCACTGTGTAATACCTGTGTGAGGACGTCATGGTGTCCTGGGAAAGGTTGTGTCGTCTTTTGTTGTCTTTGTGTGTTCTTTTGTTGTACCTTCAACCAGGATTTTTTATTTTCTTTGAATCCTGCTCGCGGATACAAAATGAAAACAACTGATTTAAAATATAAATGGAAAAAAAAAAAAAAAAAAAAAAAGTATGCTCAGGAGCAAAGGTTTCCCCCTCAGATTTTGGAACCGTTCACACACACACACACACACACACACACACACACACACACACACACATTATTGAGTGGCTCCTCAGCTTTTATGTGTATTTTCCTTCCTTTACGGCTCTGTGTTTGCGTTTCCTCCTCTTTGTGTGTCTGTGGCTCTCAGCTTTAATCCCTGTGACGGCCCGCAGTCACTCGCACAATGGAAGTAGGCCACGGCGGCCGGTGGCTCAGCCGGTTTCCCAGCAAATATCCATAACTGTGTAATACCTGTGTGAGGACGTCATGGTGTCCTGGGAAAGGTTGTCGTCTTTTGTTGTCTTTGTGTGTTCTTTTGTTGTACCTTCAACCAGGATTTTTTATTTTCTTTGAATCCTGCTCGCGGATACAAAATGAAAACAACTGATTTAAAATATAAATGGAAAAAAAAAAAAAACGGCTTCTCGACGCTTGCCTCAGCAGAACCCAGCGTGTAAACACAGTCGTGTTTTTTTTTTTTTTCTCTCCTCGTATCTCTGACCACAATCGCTTTTTTTTATTGTGATGTACGAGGCCTGTGACCTTGTACGTGAGTGCTGACACACCACGTGTGTCACACTCGTTGTCCACGCTTCAGGTTGAGTGGAGAAGAACACGCTCATTGTAATCTAGCGCCGCTGTAACCCGCATCAGCTGACTTGATATCTGCTGATTGATTGTGCTTTCATACATTGATAAATATATATATATAATTTTTTTTTCAAATTGCATGAGAATTAGCCATTAAATAAAATTAGTCAGCAAGTTTGAGGAGCAGCTGAGAATCGTATCGACGTATTTGGCGCTTTTGCAGTGAAAAAACCCCAGTGGCCAGACTTTTTTTTATTAGTCAGGGCAGTGAGGGATTTTTTTTTTTTGGATGTGTTTGTCTGCACTGACAGGAGGTTGGAGTGTATTCAAAGTTAAAAGGTTTTTTTCTTTTTAAATTGTCCAAGTGAACACGTTTGATCAACTGTCAAACCCGGGAGTGGAGGTCCTGCTGTTCATGGTACACGTGTTTTAAGATATGGAATATTATTCATCTTCTCTCTACATATTTTTAAGGGGCCCTGAGTTTTCTGTGGACGCTCCTGGTATGGGTGTGTATTTACCTTTTTTTTTTTCCAGAGTTTTGCTTTTTAATTAGTTTCAGTAAAAGTTTCCATTTTATTCTGTGTCGAAATGGGATTCATATCACATCTATAATATCAATCTGGCAATTTTGCAAGCGGAAAATGCTGTCTGTTTGTTTTTTTGTTTTTTTGCATTTTAGAATGACAGTAACATGTCACCACCGGAGTGAAAAGCTGAGATTGATTTTGGCTCAGCTCACGTTCACCTGTCTGTGGTTTATAGATGAAAATGCAACTCTCCGTCCTCCTCCAAAAATAATCACGACCCCCGAAGACGCGTAATGCTCGTGGAAAAACAAATTTGGCTGCTGTTTCCCAAAAAGCTCACAGGGTGGTGAGCCTCAAACTGTCATTGTTTAGACTGTCAAGCAAGCCCATTCATCACCGGCGCTCTGTGTGTTTATCCTTTTATCTCTGCTGCAGCCGTGTTTATGGCAACTTTTCCCAATCTATTATTTCTCCCCGCTGACAGCCGAGGTCGCCTGTGGTCCAGGAGGCCGGAGCATATCTCCAGAAGGGCTGTAAATAAAAAAATAAAAAAATAAAAAAAAAGGCAGAGGAGGCGGTGTGGTTCACAGGAGATCTTTCTGTGGCCGGGGATGTCCCATAGGGACTTTCTGACTTTTTTTTTTTTCTCCCCAGAAAGACGCGAAATAATAATAATAAAAAAAAAAAAAAACGACTCAACAAACACTTGTTTGAACACGTGTTAAACGAAACTGGGACTTCATCAGACATGTCACATTTTTTCCCAAAGGCCGCAGTGTGTTTGAACCAGGACAATATGGGGCCTGTTTATCCCCACAGACCTTCTGTTGAGTTTTTTTTTTTTTTTTTTTTTTTTATCAGAGGCTGGCAGCCAGAAGTTTTGCAGTGGGGATGGTACAACAATGTTTGGCTTGTAAATGCTACAAAAATACAAGGATGTAAAAGGCCAAGAGGGGCGTTCGCCATTCTTTCCCATCGGGGTTTTGAACGTCCTTCCAAGTCTTTGTTAAATCACTGCTGCGTGTTACAAATTAGAATATACCCAAATTTAATGCTAATTAAATGACAACATGAGTTGATCAAACCTACACGTGAAATATATTTCAAATAGACAAGAACGTTAAAGTGTGGGAATGAATGAAACCCAGAGGCTTTTCACAGCATTTAAATCAGTTGAAATGAAAGTGGTTGTCAGAGGTCAAAGGTCAGCGCTATCATGAGTGTTAGCGTATAAAAAATGTATATATTTTTAGTACTACTGTGACCAGAGATAAACTTTTCCGTCCATCGTAATACTGAGAAATCTGAGTGTTGTCTTATATATTTTATAAAAAGCTCTAAAATCTGTTGTTGCTGCTTTTCTACGCCCGACGGCCAGCCTGTCTTCTTCACTTCTCACTACATCACGCATTGCTTCCCATTTACGAAAAATAAGCAGAGTACATATAAATCAGCTTCCTTCTGTGCGTCGTCTTTTATGAGCGCTCAGAGCCAGGATGATCTATTGAGAATCTGTGAATTACATCCAAATTGAACATGTGGCCGCTATATTTAACACCCAAACTCTTTCAGCTTGTTTTTGTTTGTCATGCGTCTGATCCCCTGGAAAAATGCCTAAAAAAAAATGGGTTAGGCTTTGGGATAAAAATAAATTAAATAAAAAGTTTGCTGCAGGAAGACGTCGGATGTTCAGGAGACTCATCAGTTGAACATCTCATAATGAAAAAAAAAAAAAAGGGCTTTCAGATGTTTGGCAGATAAAGAAGCTCAGAGGACAAAAGTAATAAATCTCATAAAGGTCTAAAAAGCTCGGGCTGGCTTCTGTTCAGGACGTTTACCAAAGCAGCAGTTTATTATTATTATTATTATTATTATTATTATTATTATTATTATTATTATTATTATTATTATTATTATTATTATTATTATTTAATTAAGCACAATATTTAGCAGGAAACTACTCTTCTTCTGTATCATGTTTCATTGGCGCACCAGTGACTTTTTGCTTGTCCAGATAAATGTTTTATTAATTAAGTTGAATCATTTCTGTCGCATTTATTGCGTTGCTTGGACAAATCTTAATCAGCGAGTTTTTTTTTTTTTTCTCTCTGTGAGTTTCAGCGGTTTGTTGGATGTAAAGATGAATAATGGAACGGTGCGGGGTGGTCGAAGCCGCACAAAGGCGCTTTTGTGTTTGTGTATCGGCTGGAAATCACCAACAACGAGGGCCTTCCTGCTTGGGTGTGTGCGAGTGTGTGTGCTTGTGCGTGCGTGTGTGTGTGCGTGCGTGCGGGTGTGCATGTGCGCGTGTGCATACCACCAGACTGTGACTGACATTAGTTTTCTCTGATAAGAAGCTGCAGCTTGTTTCTGGGAATGAAAACGTCTCTACGTCACCACGTTGCCATGGTGATTAAATGATTCTTTCGGTTTTAATTTTTTCCTTTTGATGAGTCATTGCACTTATAATGGAATCCTGTGCAATTGTGTTTTCCCCTAAGGGTTCCTTTGGGTGTGTGTTTTTGATGATTGATTTTCGGCTGGAGAAAATACATTTGATTGATTTGATTGAGGAAACTTTTTGTTTTTTACCGCAGTGTCGTGTATGTATACTGTCATTATGTGACTCCAGAACTGCTTTGTGACATCATCGGCCTCGTTCTTTGAAGAGGGATGGACAGGAACGAGTGTGGTCTGAAGTTTTTGGGGAATGTTGGGAATGTTGGCCGGAGGCGGGACTTTTGGGAGGATTACGCGCTCTGACGCGGACTCTGAGCTCATTGATTTCACGCCGGGCTAAATTATGAAAGGATGTTTATTTCTTTTTTTATTATTGAAATGAGGGGCTGAACTCATGATTTTGGATTTATTCTTTTTTTATATAATGAGACGTTCATTAATGAGTCGCAGTCATGTGTCCCGTGGTGGAGTTGCTCCATTTCCGCTCCTTGACGTGTCGCTGGAGTATTTGAGTTGGGCTCCTGGATAAAAGGCGCAATTTGAAGTGTCCCGTTTGGGAAACACACCAGGTCTTTCATCGGGCAAAACCAGAGACAAGCCGAGGCAGAGACGAAAGCTCCAGATTCTCAGCGAGAATTCGGGGCGCCTGCTCAGATTTGTGACTTTTTGAGCCAAAAAAAAAAAAAAAGTCCGAAAGAGCTTTTAAAGAAGAGCGGAGCCTTGTGTGTGTCTGTCTGACCATCGTAACAGCTGTTCCGCATCAGCGGGCCAAAGCCAAATATTTGGCGGTGACATCACCGCTCCACACGGAGCAGATTTACACCGCCCCGACGCCCATCATGCATCAGTGATGCGCAAAGGGTGGGAGAAGACAATCGAGCCGCGTGATTTTTATGATTATTATGTCATTATTATTATGTCATAAGAAATCGGTTCCCGTTTCTCAATTTGGGAATTTTTCACGATTGAGTCCAGCGCCCAATTTCATTTGATGGACCTGGAAAGTGGATGTTCGTTATTATGTTGATTAGTTGTAACTATCCTCTCAGTTTGTGGCTGGGCTGTGATTTTTTTTTTTTTCCTCTCCCTGGGGATGAACTGCTTCACATTACGGTGAGAGGTGATTCTCACAGCACATTTAGCCAAACGATGTGGGGAAAGAATATGAGAAACACATTTCAATATAATTCCAGGACAACTATGACCTCAGATTAAAAAAAAACAAAAAAAAAAACAGAGTCCGCTCAACACCTCTTGGGAAGTCAATTCCAAAGCCAGTGTAAACTTTGTCAAAGTCAAATGTGCAGCAGAGCCGCCTTGGTGGATTTTTCTCTTTATTGGTTTTCAAAACCTCTCCAAGGTCTCGCTCCACCGTATTTATCAAGTTTAACCTTGTAAATAAACATTCGGCTCTTTTCATTAAACCCCAGAAATCTCAACTCAAACCCACTGAGGATTTTTTTTTTTTAATTATGAAGTTCCGCTTCTGCGACTTGAGGACATATTGTTTTAGGGCTGGATTTAAAAATGAAAATTAAATTAATTAAAATGTTCAATTTTTCGCATCTTAGACCAGTTTCACTAGCACAATCCTTTTTTTTTTTTTCTTTTTTTTTTTCTATAAATGTTTTCCCTTTAATAACCTACTTCTTGTCTCTGGATTTGAGTCATAACATTTTATGATTTCACCTTATCTTTGTCTAAGGTCTATTGCCCTCGGTGTTTCCTTATAGCACATTTATGGCCAGTTTTTGTTGCTGTTTATAGTTTGTTTTTTGGAGGCTTAGATTGAAATGAAACATCTCTGCATATAAAAAAAAAAAGAGAGAGAGAGAGAGAGAGAGAGAGAGAGGAAAAAGGAAAGTCATAAATCCAGAACAGTAGACACTGCTTCTCTTCTCCTCTGTCTCGCATTTTTTCACCACTTTCTGTTCCTGCCATCCTTTCACTGTTTCCATTATTCCTCGCTCCTGCTCCCCCCCGGGTTTGGGCGACCTTTGACCTCAGCACACCTCACCTCCCTCATTCGCACAGTATCATTATTATCACTAACACACGTTTGTCACTTCATCAGTGTCAACGCTCACTGATTGACTCCATCACATCACGCGCGCTGTGTGTGTGTGTGTGTGTGTGTGTGGGGGGGGTTCATCGCACACTGCCAACATGGATGATAATAAGTTCCAGAAGATGCTCTGCCGCCAAAACTTCTTCTTCTTCCTCAACTTTTCATTTTTATTCGCATTCATTTTTCCCTTCTCATTCCTTTTCTTCTCCAGGCTCCGCGCTTGTCACTCTCCGTTTGATAAAATCTGCCTCAGTGAGCAGCTCCAAAACCGCAGGGTTTGGGGTTTATCAGCGAGTGGGATCCAAACATCAGCTCAGAGCTGGCTGGAAAGTGTCAACCGCTCTTCTCTGATAGAATCTGTAGAGCTGTGAAAGAAGAAAAAAACGCGCCAACCTCTGCCCCACAACTGCTCCTGTTGGCCGCAAATGAAGATCAGATTTATAATGCTGAGGAAAATCCAGAGATCACATCTCCAATCCGGATTGTTTTTTGGAAAGGCCCCGTTTGTCTTCAAATCCTTCTGGCGCGGAAATTGAATTCTGCGTTTTCCGATTTACGTGGATCAAGTTTGTTGACCTTTTCTTTGCCAGATATCTGAGGTCATCATTTAAAATCTATTGCGAAACGTTTTTTTTTTTTTCTTTCTTTCACGCTCCTACAGGCAACGAGTGATCCTGTCATTTCCAGGAAAGTGCAGTGATTTATTTCTTTTTTCTTTTTCCTGCAAACACCTGAGAGACGTCACAAGTTGAAAGGCGTTGCTATGGCAACACAGCACATAGTTTTTAATGAAGAAAAAAAAAAGAAAGAAGAATATAAACGAAAAACAAAGAGCTGTGTTTGTGTCACCCACACAATCGCTCTCAGACATTCCTGTTCCTGTCCAGTGAGGAGCGCAGGGCCGTGGAGCCGATGGTATCACGCAAGTGGAGCAAAGAGGAGGAGGAGGAGGAGGAGGAGGTGATGAAGAGGCGAGGGAGAGGGAAAAATAGGCTTGAATAAAGAAAGGCGGTGCAGAAACACCAGACGTTCCGACGAAGTGGGAAAACTCCTTGGCCATGTCTGCGTGTGGATGACTTATATTTGCCCGTCTCTGTGGGGTTTGTGGACAAATGTGAGGGGGAGCGTTTTGTAATTTATTCTTTTTATTATTTTTTATATTTTTTTACATCCAACCGCAGCCTGCCTGAGTTGTTGGTGTTCTTCCACGCTGATGCAGTATATCCAGCGAGGAGCGTCTGACCCCGACGTGTCTGGAGCAGATACGCTTCTGCTGACTGCTGTTTTTCAGCATCGCCTGTGTGTGTGTGTGTGTGTGTGTCTTTGTGTGTGCGCGCCAGTGTGAAAAGCATCACTTGTCTGATCAGATCCCTTTCCGTGGTTGCCAAGTAGCGCCAAGTGTTGACGAAGGTGAAACAGATGGAGAGGCCTCCTCGGGGGCGCAGTGGGATTTCTTTTTTTTTGTTTGAAATCCACATTAAATTAAAAAAATTAAAAACACACCCAGGAGCCATCGGCGTCTTTCTCCCCAGGACGGACTAAATAAAAACCATCGCATCCACGGCGACTTTAAACACCAGTTAAACGGCAGCAGATTTGACCACGAAACCAAAAAAAAACTCATTTCCAGATCGGTTTCCATGTGAATGACGCAGGTTTTCTTTCTAACATCACTGGACCACACACTCGGCATGATCATGTAATTTATGTCTTGACGCCCACCCCCCCAGGGCCCTTGGGGCCTGAACCGTTGATTGACAGCTCTTGTTCAGGACACGTTTGCAGTCGTGACTCGGTGAATAAACCTACCTGGGTTTTATTTGGACTAAATCACCTCTGACAGAGATCTGGCCGGAGTCGGGTCGGAGTGTTTTTTTTTTTTTTTTTTTAAGATTTAAGATGGCAAAAGCTAATTTAAATAGAAAACAAATCTATTTTTCCATTTCTGACACAATTATCCATTTCAATTCCACTGCCTTTATACACGTTAATATTTAAATGGATGATAATTGCCGTCTGATTCTATTTTATAGTCGTTGGGAGGAAGGTTTTACGAGGATTGAACATACGCTATTGTTTTGTTTTCAATAATTAAAAATAAATAAACCTGTTCTCGTCACCGGGGACTTTTGAATAATATTTCCATTTAAAGTTGAGAGCCGATTCCATCCGCCCATTCAACAAAAAATGAAAAAGCACATTTATTGGATTTAATGATGTGTTTGAGGCAACGAGACAATCCGCTCCAGTCCCCACCCCTGTTTTTATATTTCTCTGATCAGATTCCTTCACGCCGAACCCACCCTTCATATGATTTTTTTTTTTTTTTCGTATTGATATTAGGACAGTTGTGGTTCTTTTTTCTTACCTTGGAGATGTAGGCCTTGATGCCCTCGGCCAGTTTGATGCAGGGTTCTCCAAAGAGCTGGGCCAGCTGGTCCGGGATGTCCCGGTCCTTATCCAGAGCGTTCAGTAAACTGAGACACTTCAGCTCCTCCGTCACGCCCTGACTACGCACCTGCACGACAAAAACACACAAAAAAAAAGCAGCTTAGAGCCACAAATCGACAAAAACATTCAAACTTTATGAGAAGAAACTTCAAGAAAACACAAATTCCATCACACATATTGGACTTGCATTTGAAAATGAAAAACCAATAAAAGAAAAAAACAAAATGAAATTCTCCTCCTTCCCTCTCAGCGTCACGCTCTGAAAACGATAACGAGCTGTGATTAACGAGCCTCCACTCCTCCCCTTCTCATCGTTCTCTTTCCGCTTCAATCGCGCTTTCTAATTAAAAACCCTCCTTTTTCTCTCTCTCTCTCTCTGTCTCTTTCCTGCTTTTCTTTGTCATCCCCCTGTTTTTTTGGGGGGGGTTCATGCATGAGCAGATCATGCTGTTCCTGCTTAATGTCTCGTATCTGTTTGCGTATATGTCCACAGAGTCAACACGGTGACGCATGTCTTTAATGGCTTCACATTCAGCGACTATAATTAGTGTAATGGGACCAGTTTAATTTGATTTACTTTAAATGTATTATTAGATCTTTTTCTTTTTTTTTATCTGGATAAAGCTGCGGCACCAGTGGCCAGTTTCCAAACTTTGTTGAACTGAACAACCTCTAAAAACAAAACAAACAAACAAAAATAAATTAATTAATTAATAATAATAATAATAATAATAATAATAATAATAATAATAATAATAATAATAATAATAATAATATTTTTTTTATTTTTTTTGTCTGGTCGAGCTGAGTTGTATTTCTTTCTGTTGACCTTTCGAGACCTGACTCAAACACTGCTGTGGTGGTGCAGATTCATGCGTTGTTTATCCTTTTCCTGTGTGATGCAACACACACAATCTGCTGACAATGACAAGTTTGTGCAGAGGAAGCGTGTAATGAGAAACGTGTTCACACGCGTGTGTGTCTTTAGTTGAGTTCGTTCAAGCAAACAAATGCACTAAAAGTCAACTTTGTTTCGCTTGGGCACCTCTGCAAAAACACACTCCCTTTACACTGTGTGTGCGTGTGTGTCTGTCTGTGCGTTTGTCTGTGTGTGTGTGTGTGGGGTGAGTTCGGTCAGAGCCGGTGGGGAGTGTTTGATCCATTATGGAGCAGATAAAGTTTGTTTTTTCATCCTGAAAACAAGATAAAAAGTATATATCTTTTTATTTTGGTGATTTTGCTTTTGATTACTTAAATCAGATTCCTGGTTTCAGAGTTTTTATTTTTTTATTTTAGCAGTTGTTTGTGGGGGGGGTTTTGTCTTTCCTTGGATTTGTTGGAGAGCCGAGAAGGAAAATTTTACTTTTTTTTTTTTTTTTTTTTTTTTTTTGGTTCTGGGCTTGTATAGACATGTTTGCCTCCAGAGATCAGGGGGACTGGAAGTGTTCCACAGGTTTTTAAAACCGGACCAGTCAGAAGGAGAGAGGGAGAGAGCCGCCTCCTCCTCCTCCTCCCTCCTCGAGTGCCCCTATTTTTTTCTTTTTGGCCAAATCCCTTATTTAAAAAAAAATGGTCCCACTAGCTTTCATCAGAGAAACAAGTTACAACACCGTGATTCAACCTGAACAACACGAGGTCAGACTCCGCTCTCAGAATGAAACCTCCTGTCATCTTTGTGTTTTTGCAGAAATAACTTCTGACAGATAACTTGATGAATGACTATTTCTCTCTCAAAAAACAAAAAAGACTCGTACTCCGGTTGTTGCTTTACATATAAATACTCTCTCTCTCCCTCCTCAGGGGGTCGTTTTACATTTATTTGGAAAAGTAACCCCTTCAATTCAGCTCCCTGTGCGCTCGTCCCCGTGTGCCGACTCCATAACTCGTCCTGCCACATGCTTAACACATACGTGACACGGGAGAGCGTGACGCAACTCCCGGTTGTGTTGTTAAACTGGAGTTGTGTAAATACGCCGGGTTCGCCTTACGAGGTGCGGAGAAAGTGGGTCAGAGCGTCTGTTCCTGGGATTTCCAGAGGAAATTAGCAGCCGCAGATGTTCGGTGGCGACACTTATACACACATACCATCGCACACATTAATCCTCCACTCTTAATCCACACACACACACACACACACCGTCATTGTGAACGTGTTAACCTGTACACTGTCTTATCTGAAGCTGATGGTGGTTAAATTTAGTCAAAGGTCAAAGGTGACGTTTCCTCAGAGGAGTGTGGGTGAAGAAACAAACAAAAAAAAGTACACACTCGTGTCTCATTCTGAGTATTTTGACTTTGATAAAAAAAAAAATCTCAACTTTATCAAAGTTCCGATGAAAGTCAGGCTTTATTAAGCCTGGAGCCCAAAAGGAGAGAAAAATATTTCTCAGAGACGTCAGATTCTTATTTCAGGATCTTGAAGCTGAACTTTAGCAATTTATAGCCCACTACTGTTCTCCAGATACGAAAGCTGAACGTGGACACACACATAGACGCACACACGCACACACACACACACACACACAGTTGGATGGAATTGGATGACCGAGCTCCAGAGAGAGAGAGAGAGAGAGAGAGAGGAAGGGTTGACATAGCTCCTGTGATCCTGAGTCCGAGTCTCTCAGGAAGCAGCAAACAATGCTTCACTGTTCCCTCCCAGTGTGTGTGTAATGTGTGTGTGGTGTGTGTGTGTACACGTGTATTACGTCTGTGTATCTTTGTGTGTGTGGCCTGCCCTGAGTGTGTGTGTGTGTGTGTGTTTGGCCCTCGCTGGACACCAAACCCTGAAAAAGAATATCTCAGTGGGCCACTTTGCTGCAATGCTGCAGTGTGTGTGCGCACGCATGTGTGTGTTTGTGTGTGTGTGTGTGTCTGTCTGTGTGTGTGTGTGTGATCTGGGAGTTCCTTGGCAGTCCACTACTCTCATTTGAGGGGATTAGGAAGAGGAGAAGCAGCCATGTAACTCAAATCCAGCGGGACAGAGAACTGGACCAGGAGTGTGGTGTTTTTGTGTCTCGGTTGGCGACACAAACCTGGACAGACACACACAGACACACGCTGTCCCATGGGGCCTGGGTGGGACCCTGTGGGTACACACACCTGACTTTGAGGGTTCAGGTCAGAGTAAAGGCACTGGGGAATGCATTAGGTCAATAAAACAAGTTTGTGTGCGTGTCTTTGTGTGTGTCTGTGTGTGTCTGTGTGCGTTGGGTTGATAAACAGACAGGGAGAGAGTTGGCTGCGTTTCAGGACACTTTCTCTCTGCTTTCTAGTTAAAACAGACAAGACAGGGTGACATCAGCACACACACTAAATCACTTCTCACACACACACACACGGAGCCAGCTCCATCATGTTGTGTAAAGCCGCACACACACACACAGAGAATTCGCGCAGGTTTTAGCTGGATTTGGCCGAGATATGGGAAAGCTGTGTATAATCAAAAGATCATTGTGTAGCCGGTGTGTAACGTGTCTTCAGGCTGAGAGGAAAACAAGCAGGAACAGAAAAGAGAGAGAGAGAGAGAGAAAATGGGAAGTGGGGAAAAATGGACGAGTTTGACGCAAATGGAACGAGAGACAGTCGCTTATCGCAAGCGTGGCAGATAATTGCCCGAATTGACAATTGGTTGTGTTATTTAGAGGATTGCACTGATTTTTCCAGATATTCTTATATATATATATATGCCGCATTTTTATGAACTTGCAGATTTTTCAAGTTGCATTGATTTTTTTTAGTTTAACCTTAAGAAACTTTGCAGATTTTCCGTAGTGAGTCTGTACTGTAAACACAGGAACAGGGTAACGTGCGTCGCTGATGTATCAACTTTTTGCATTTGTGCAACAATTGCTTTATTGTGTTGAGTTGAAACTTTGACGAGTCAGTTTGGCTCCTTGACTTACTTTTTGTAAAAAAAATAAAAAATAAAAAAAATGGCCCCAAGCGATCGTTAAAAACTGCATGAGGTGGCATGAGCAACCAGCTTCTGCTAATTGTGTGTGTGTGTGTGTACTTTTTTTTAATGGGCATTTCATTATGAAAATGCGTGTGTATGTGTGTGTGTGCGCGCGTGTGTGTGCGAGCGTGTGCGTGTGCGCACGTGTGTGTGTCTGTGTGTGTGTGTCATGCGTGTGTGTGTGCGCGTGCTACTTTTTTTTTATGTGCATTTCATTATGAAGATGCGTGTGTGTGTGTGTGTGCGCGAGCGTGTGTGTGTGTGTTGGTGTGTGTTGTGTGTGTGTGTGTGTCATGCATGTGTGTGTGCGCGTGCTACTTTTTTTTTATGTGCATTTCATTATGAAGATGCGTGTGTGTGTGTGTGTGTGTGGGTGTGCGCATGCAGGTTGGTGTGTGTGTGTACGTGTGCGTCCGCCTCTCTGCTGCACTCTGTCCTACTTGGTTGTGCGCGTCCAGCGAGTGTCTGACACTGATTTATGGATTTAAGATGTCCGATTCGGCCCCCGCCATATTTTTAATGACCTTCTCGTAAATGCTTTAGATTTATGAAAAAATAAAAAATAAAAAAAATACCTTCAGTCAGTTCCAGGCAGTTTTTTTTGACTGACAACCAAGCTCGGAGTTTTTTTGTGTTTTTTTTAACTCAGGCGCGGGCCAAGTTTGAGTCTGTGGAGAAAAGACACACACTCCCCTGCAGGACGTCCGCCAGCGGGACGTCTTTCAGGGGAGTTCTTTTTTTTTTTTTTTTTTTTAAACATGTGAGTCAGCCAAACAGAGTCATTAGTGGACTGGGGGGAGAATCAGAAACCTTTTCTGAACACGGGTTCACGCCGCCACATGCGTGCCTGGCCTCGCCACACACGCCCGCTTCAGTTGACCTCCCCGGGGTTCCAGGAGAGGCGCACGCGGTGCGTTTCGGCCACCGGCTCCTTCACCCCTCAGGTCACCGCAAGTGAATCCACCAACGAAGGAATTGTGCTTCCCTGAAATGCCACTCACCCAGGGAAATGTGTGTTTGGTCTACTCAGAAAAAGGCAGCAGACGCTTTTTCACAATGCACAGATGAGTCGGCTCGGTCAAGGCCGAAAATAGAAAAAAAAAAAAACAAGCCTCGTGATGAAATGAATAAAAAAGCGAAAGTGAATGTGAAAGAACAATGAATAGTGAGGGCAGATTTCGCTTTTTGCCTGGGAAATGCTTTCACGCATCTGAATATCTTCTTTCTTTGGCTCTCTGTGTGTGACGAAGCCAACCAAGTCACCACTCTGGGATTTGTCAGAAGCCGATCAATAAGACATTGTGAGGGCCGTCACATTTTCAATCGGCTTTCCCAAAATTCACATTTTTGGGGGGGGGAGGGGGCGGGTGGCTTGCCTTTTATTTGGAACCAATAACTTTGAACTTTAAGGAGCGTGTCCTTTTCGCTGGTAGCTTTGACGCAGACCTTGAACGCGGCTTTCAGGCTCATTTTCAGCCCTTTTATTGTGCGACGCCGATTGTAATCGCACAACAAGGATTTGTCTTTGTGACATTAATGGGGCGAATTTAATGACAAGATGAGGATTAAAGCGCCATGTGCAGACGCACGCACGCGCGCGCACACACGCACTGAGAGAAGAATCCCTGCATTCACACAATCCTGCCTTTTTTTTTTTATTGTGCGTTGTGTGTCAGGAGGTACAGGCCTTGTAAGGTGAGCGGTGGTTTTCGTAGTTTATGAGCTCTACGTGTTAAAAAATAACATTTTCCATAAAATGTGCCATAATGGGCCTCGGGTGGTAAATATATATATACGCTTCACATGGTCCACACATTTTTAAATCAGCGCGACGCACTCATGACTTTTTATGTGTGTTGTGTGTATGAACCGCTTTGCTTTTTTTTTTTTCTCTTTGTGTGTTTCGCTGAAGAGCAACAAAAGCAAATCACACGTGTGTGAGTCGTGTGTGTGTGTGTGTGTTTGCGGTCGCCACTCCCAGTGTTTGTGTGTGGAACTATGACCTCTCTTTGTCCATTTTTTTTTTTTTTTTTTTTTTTTTTTTTTTTTTTTTTTTTGCTGTTTTGGATTCCGTCCAGTTTACATAAAGCGAGAAGACACACAAAAGCTGGGTGGACCTGTCTGCAGTGGTATCTCTCTCTCTCTCTCTCTCTCTCTCTCTCTCTCTTCCTTTTGAACTTCCTTGTTCTTTGAAACAATCGCAAACGTTTCTGTTTAGATAATAAACAATAAAATAACCCACTTGTAAAGATTAGCTGTGATAAAGACGCAAGACTTTAAACTTTACAAGGGGGCGAAACTGCGTCCTCCATTTGTGGCGTAGTCAAACAAGAGAGCTTTCGCTTTTCATTCCAAATGTTAAGTTTCTTGTTCTCCGCATCAGGAGAGAGAAAGAGAGAGAGAGAGAGAGAGAGAGAGAGAGAAAGCATAATAAAAGAAAGAAAGGCATGGTGACAGAAGCCAGGTCAGGACTTTCCAGTTTCTCTCTGTCACCTGTGCGCACGTATGGAAGGAGGAAAAAAAAAAACGGAGAGAATAAAATCACTGAAAAAAATCAATCATTTCCAAATGTATCACCGGGAAGTGAGCCTCGGATAACCGGGAAATACCAGAGGTCAGAGGTCAACCCATCTCTGCAGACAAACAAAGGATGACTTTGATGGATGCTTGGAAACATGTTAACTGCCACGCCGTGCATGATGGGAAAATGAAGCGGTGCCCTCGGAGCTCGGCAGGAGGCCGCTGTGGATTCAGACTCTGGGGTCATTAGAGGTCAGAGGTCACCTCCGGGAGACTGTGGGTGGGCCCCCGCTGAGTCCGGGGAGGTTGTGGTGTTATCGCAGGCCCACCAAATCGGGCAGACAAAGGTCAGACTGGGAAAAATTCCGATTTCCATCTGCTTTGGCTCCGCCTCCATCTCACGCCGTAAACGGCCACTTTCGCGAGGGGCTCGAAGTGGAAAGCTTGGGTGTGTGTGTGTGTGATATTATTGATCTCTGCATTGGTTCATTTTCATGAACATAACTGAGGAAATAAATGATTGTGTGGGATTGTGTGTCCCTGAAGATAACAAAGTTAATAACACAACCACGTATAGAAAGTCAAAGTGGTATCAGCCCCCGTGAAGAGCATTTATCAGCACTTTATGGCCATGTTGACTGGGCAAACAGTGATAACACACACAACACAGCACCCAACAGCTGTTGGCAGAAGCACACACACACACACACACACGCACACACACGCGCGCACACACAGCTGTAGCCACATCCTAAAGAGCATTCCAACGTTGGAACGCAAATATCCTGTTTTCACGCGTCACGCTGTTAAATCAAGTGTGTGTGTGTGTGTGTGTGTGTGTGTGTGTGTGTGTGTGTCTGTGCGTGGTGGGCTTCACCACATCACGTATCATAACTCTGCATCATTCACCTACACAACGTCCCTGAAGATTTTGTACGATTTTTTTTTTGCTTATATTTCGGAAAACACACAATCCACACCGATGGGTGGTTATCTGCACAAAACTACACAAAAATACACAATGAGACACTTGAAACCTTATTTTCTGATAATTAGACAATGATCCCCTAAACCCAGAAAACACTGTGATTTCATTTAATTGAATGTTTGGAAATCACAGCCCTTCACTCCTTCTGCAGCTTCTAATCGTTTGTCTCTCGGATCCTTGCCAGGAAATCTAGTTGGAAGGCGTCCCTTTGACTGACGTCTGTTTTTGGACATGTCGTCTTCGTTTACTGATGAAGACACAAAAGACAAAAACATCAAATCCAGGCCTCTCACCTTCGATGAACCTCCAGTGTGGGTTTGCATGTTGCACATTTAAAGTTGTGTGTTTTATCCTCTCCCCCCCAAAAAAGGACCTTTATGTAACTTTGTGGCCCTGCCCACAGCCCTGTTTGGACACACACAGTAAACACGCACGCACACACACACAATCATTTAACTTCTACAGTTCTGACTTATAAAAGAGAAAAAAAAATGTTTGTGTCACTCCTGAAAAATTCATACCCCCCCCCACACCACACACACACACACACACACACACACAATGAAGCCTGAAAACGCACTGTAACTCGATTCTAGAAGCATAACACAGAGAGAGGGAAGGTGAGAGAGAGAGAGAGAGAGAGAGAGAGAGAGAGAGAGAAAGAAAGAGAGTTGTGTATTTTGGCACTGGAGTCTGGGGCAGTGATTTATTTTAGTAGCTTCAAATTAAATGTAAATATTCATAGTGAAGGATTTGATTTTACTCCAAACTGAAGATGTGTATGTGTGTGTGTGTGCACGTCCACACGCACGCACGCACACACACACACACTGTGCTGCTGGTCTTGTTCGGGACCTCATTGATTCTTTAACTCTGATTTTGGCCTTTTCCAATAAAACCTGATCCCGCGTGAAAGTCTGCGTTAAATATAGCGAGGATTTATGCGGCCAGGGAACATACCGGCTCACGCCGCTCTATGCGGCTGTTGCTATAGGTCCGTTATGTCAGAGATGACCTGACAACAACAGCTGAGGCCACACAGGGACTGTGTGTGTGTGTGTGGGGGGGGGGATCTGAAGCCATTGTGTGTGTGTGTGGGGGGGGGGAGGGGGGAGTGAGTTCAACACTTTTTGAATGTTTAAACAAATGGGAAATAAAATTTCCAGCCGGAAAAAAAAAAAAAAAGGCAGCAAACAAACAGCTGAGAGGAGTTAACGCCCCGGCACTGTAATTGAAATGAATGCGTCCTTGAGGTTGAGGCGTGGAGCGGCTTCGCCACAAGGTTAATGGTTAAAGAAAAGAAAGAAAAAGAAATCAATAATAAATCCATCTCAGCGGTCGGAGAGTGAAAAGAGGAAAAAAAAACACCAAAAAAACACAACTTGTAAAAATCACCGTTTCCACGGAAACGACGGAAACGGATTATTATAAGTTTCATTTTCAGGGAATCAACTTTGTACTATGGCCAAGTATGTGCCGTCTGAACAACCTGTTATTGTCCTGTCGCCGAAACCCTACCCAACCCTACACAACCCTACACAACCGCGACCGCTACACAACATCTGACATCCCGCAGGTTCCTCGTAGACTGGGACTGTTTTTCGGCATCAAAAAAAATAACGGATGATTTCTGGTTTAAAGCGGACCACACACATCTACACAAGCCCAATGAAGTCAGACATTGTCAGAGCACGAGTCAGACCACACACGCACACACGCACACACACACACACGCACACACCCGGGTAAGGATGAGGAAGAAGACAAACAATAATAAAGTGGACCATTGAAGTCTCAGTCATGGAATGTCAATCACACAGGAACACAGATGAATGACAGCTGCACACGCACGCACACGCACATGTGATTATCACCACGGCAGGGTGATGACACTCGGAGCAGGGACGTCACGACGCAAATGAGATTTGACGATTTGACGCAGGTACAAGACGCAACATGAAGCAACGTTTTTTCTGCCAAAAGAAACTCCCTGACACACATGCTCACTCTTCATGAATCCTCCGCAGCAATTCACACTGCAATTCAAATTATATTTCAATGTGTGTGTGTGTGTGTGTGTGTGTGTAATTATTTTCATCTGTTAATCTGCTGATTTTTATTTTTATTTTTTTTCCGGTCTCTTCCAGAAAGCTCCCGAAAAAAGTTTGGTCTCCACGTGCAGTGATGCTCCATCCAGCAGCCAGAGGTCACGCACCCACCGCCCTAGGTATCGTGTGTGTGTGTGTGTGTGTGTGTTTGGGTGCGCATGCCGCATGCATTGAGGCCGCACTGGAGCATTCCTCATTATGCGCTCCTCATTGTTGTGCCTTTCGTCTTTTGTCTAAGCCGGGCGGGTGTAACTGGGACTCAAAGACGGGCCTGTTTCCAGATTAAAAATAAACCGGCCCTCGCATGAGAATCCAGGGAATCCCCCCACACGCACGCACGCACACACACACACACACACACACAAGCCCAGGGCTCCATGGTTTTCATTTGATATCATCCCTAAACTCTTCCACATGCAGGAAAAAGCAAAGTGGCTCCATTTTTCAAGTTCCACAATAGCCGTTTAAACGTATTCATAAAAAGTCTGGACGGATCCGTGGTCCGCGTGGAGTGAGCTCCCGTGTCACTTCTAACACGGCTCTACACGCACATCGAAATCTGCGGAAACAGCAGACCGCTGCATCTGGGCCAATTGTGAGTCAGTTGGAAGCAGAGAGAGTGGGGACATATGTCATGGATAATAATAATAATAATAATAATAATAATAATAATAATAATAATAATAATAATAATAATAATAATAATAATAAGCATAATAATAATAATATAATAATAATATAATAATAATATAATAATAATAATATAATAATAATAATCATAATAATCATAATCATAATCATAATAATCATCATCATGGGTCCAATGTTCACGGCTCATATTGTCAACAAATGCGTCATCCTAAAAATGTGTATGTTGGCTGCGGGGTTGTGTATCGTCCCAGGATTTGACGCCATCTATAATCTGATGAAGCTTCTGTCCACCCCGCGCTGAGGAGACAAAACCAGGACGCTGATGTCTCCCTCTGTGGCAGAATCGACCCAAACGCCGAAACCCCCCAGATAATGGAATGGGGGGAATTCAAAAAGAAAAAAAAAAAAACACCATCCCATTTCAACTTTTCCCGTGAATGACGGACGTGCTGGGCCTGGGCACGTCTCGCGCCTGACACACGTCCCGTCCCGCAGCTGCGTGTGAACATGAATGGTTGGAGCACCTCTCCCACCTCTCATGGAGTCGTGTTACGCTTTAAATGGACCCCCCCCCTCCCACTGATGCTGGGATCCATACATCATCCTGCAGCCGTTTCCTCCAACTTCATCCCTTACTGTCAAATGACCATTATTTACCTATTTCCCCCCCATCACATCACTCAGCATCACGGGTGGCGGATTCTTCTTCTCTTCTCCTCCACTAGGACCAAATTCATAGCAGAGCAAAGACGGAGACACAGAGGACGTTTTTCCGCCTCAATCTGCTCCCCGAGTGTGGTCCACTTGTCCTCACCTCGTTCGGGCCCCAGCTGGAGCTTCCCAGAGACTCAAATCTCAGCTCCTCACTATCACACACTTATTATTATATATATATTTTTTACACTGGAGTGATATTAGTGTCAGTGGTTTACTGTGGACCTCAGGAGGTGGGGGGGGGGGGGGGCACCTCCCCCCCCACCGCCCACCTCCACCCTCACCGCACACTTCACCTCTGCGCACAACATCTGTAACCTACTTATAGCAGCTAATCCGGCTGGACAGCCCCGGACCATTTACTGCCCACGCAAATGGCTCCAGCATGTTCCTTGACATACGTCATTTAACCTCCTTCAGTTGGATAAACTGCCGCTGCCGGACATGTGCGCCCCCCCCCCCTGGCCCCCATTAGCTTGAGTATGCGGAGCAGGTCAGAAAGCGGCACAGCTCCGGCACACGCGGATAACTCCCCACAGCCAAACTTTTCACTGCCCACTCCGGTGCCATGCGGATCACCTCCAGAAGTATGCTGACATTCCTCCTTCGCCTGTCCCTCAACCGTCACGCTCAAATCGACGTCTACACTTGGAACTCGTGTTTCTCAGCAGAGAGCTCGGTGCGTAATGGCGAACGTCTCCAGATTGTGCGCGCTCGCCAAAAAAGCGACATCATTACGCACAAAGGAGGAAAACCCAAAGAAAGAGTGGAGGAGGTGGTGCAGGAGCAGCTTACCTCTGATATGGACATGTTCAGGTAGACAAAGAGCCCCGTGGTGGAGGCGATCTGCAGCACCACCACCACGATCACCACCATCGCCACCCACATCTTGGACGGCGCGTCCTTGCGCCCCGCGGCGTGCGCCCCTCCGGCCGGCACCATCATGTAGGTGGTGGACTCGCTGCTCACCGATCTGAAGTAATCCTGCTGCTGCTGCTGCTGCTGCTGCTGTGCGCCAGGGGTGGCCATGGCCCTTCCGACGCATGGGTCCAACCAGTGGAGAAAAGTAAATCAGTGCTCCATGCGCCCCGGGACAGGGGGGGGGGGAGCGGAGACACGGAGGCTCGGAGACAGGACGCGTCCCTGTCCGTGGACAGCCCGGCTGGAGTGGTGCGGTGAGGGGGCCGGCTCTCGCCGTCCATCACCCCGGAGCCGCGGAGGAATGCTCCCTCCCTCCCTCCCTCCCTCCCTCTCTCTCTCTCTCTCTCTCTCTCTCTCTCTCTCTCTCTCTCCATGGCCAACGCCAGTGGTCAACAGACCAGCTTCACAATCCTTTATATTTCACATTTCTTATATTCTACTTTAGACTATTTTTTTTCCAAAAAGTATTTCTGTCGAGTTATATATAGTATTATTAATAATACACTTTATTTATATTTTTTGTATAAAGTTTCAAATATGTTTTTTTAGACCTCTGATCCACCTTTGATTACATATGAAATAATAATAATAATAATAATATCTTTTTGGTCTTGAGACAGAATTTGGTGAGAGGCTGCTGTTCTCCACGTCACCAACAGAGGGCGCTACCGCCCTCTGTCCCTGCAGGACTTGATTGATCACATACAGTTTTTTTTATGTCTAAAAAGGTTTATGAAAATCCCCGTCTTCATTTCAAACTTATATATTGACTTGTTCTCTAATTCCAACATAATAATATTGATGATAATAAACCTTTTGGGTTCGTTAATAATTGTAGTTTTATTTAAAGTTTGCGTTGTTTATTTTGAAAAAAAAATGTGTGTGTCTTTGAGCTGCGTCCTCTTGTCTCAGAGAGCAAACATTTGCAAAAAGCGTATTTTTTTATTCCATTGTTGGACACTGAACCACAACGTGTTTTTTTTAATGATTTGATCCGAACAAAGGAGAGGAGAAGCAGGGCGTGTGTTCAGACTTCAGCGCTTGCCTTTGTTTGCTCTCCACACACGGCTGGAGGGGCTGTGAGCCCATGCCCAGTCCCTCAGCTGGTTATGGAGAATGGGAGGCAGATGAGTGGGAGTCTCTGGACCATCAGAGGACTCTTTTCCACCAAAGACTCATTTTCATCAAGACCAGGTTAAATTAAGCTCTGAGGTCAGATCTGAGAGCTTTTTTTTATCAACCCGGGGCCACCGACCCCTTTGAGTTTTTGATTTTTTGATTTGTAAAAGTGGGACGAGGATCACAGATGCAGGTGGTAACCGGAGAAAAATGGTCCCCGGTCAGAGTCTGTCCAGTTCTCCTCCAGATGTGAAAAGCATTTCTTCCAGTGGGACAGGGGGACTTTTGCAGAGCCGATCTGAGGAAGGGCTGCAGGTGAGCCGGGGATTCAATTTAAACGGAATGAAACGTCCTGGTTAAAATGTCACTGCACTCAAATGATGAGAGTGAGGTGAAAGAGGAGTCAAATATTCTCCCTGTTCCACAAAAGCACCACTTTGGGGTCTGAGGTCGTCTCCATGATGTCAAAATCCTTTTTTTGCATTCTCTACTGACGCAATTCATTTAAAATGTTTTCCTTTTTAAATCCTGGTCCGTTGGTGCCGGTTTGGAGGAAAAAAAAGCGTGGGACTACGGAGCGGTGTTAAAACGAGGCTAGAACCTGCCCGTCTCCCCACCGAGCCGCCTGGTTGTAGATTTACGTTCTCCGAGGCGGTAGCCAATGCCCCCATAAAACAGAGTGATAGGTGCTCTCAGCAGGCTTCAACTGCTGTTCTCCACTCACCCTGAAGATAGATCGCCGTCACACCTGAGACAAATGGTATTTCCACAGATTTGGAGGAAAATTCGGCTCTGCAACATGTGATTCTTATAGTGGCATCCCTTCACGTTGAAAATCGGCTTAGAGCCCATGTTGGTTTTTGGCAGGACATCACTATCTTAGAAAAAAAATCAAAAAAAACACAAAGGCCAATTCTTTATTTATTTTTTAACCTCCAGAGATCAGAACAACATAATACTCCATAAAGATGTTTAAACATGCCGAGGTTCAATGAAAATCAACCTAATCTGACCTGACATTAGCCCAAGTGTCCTATAGGATAAATCAAAGTCATCTGAAAAAAAAAAATTTAGCCGGTGCTACAAGTTATGTCTAATGCTTTAACCTGGGTCTGATAGGCCTCCGTGTACACATAAAAGTGCACATCCACATGTTTGAGCCGTGTGATCCTGGCACGCCGTCCACTTCCTGTCAAACAAGATCAAATGAAGCGCTGGTGAAATACAGCTGCAGGCAAACGTGCCATGGAGGGGGGGGGTAGAGCACACGGGGCCAGAACTGCAAAAAAAAAAAAAAACACTGAGTGAAAGAGAAACGGGTTTAAAGGATTTAGCAGGAAAAAAAAGGACATTGTTATGTGTTGTTAGTGTAAGAACAGCTTGTTGTCTGCCCCTGAGTGTTAGAAAAGAAATAATAATAATAATAATAATAATTATAATAATGTTGATAATAATAATTATCAATAATAATTATGTTGATAATAATAATGTTGATAATAATAATAATAATAATAACAATAACAATAAT
>JAFBJU010001433.1:4547610-4585652 GCA_016785305.1 Colistium nudipinnis
TAATAATAATAATAATAATAATAATAATAATAATAATAATAATAATAATAACTCTTTAAATATGACAGCAGAAATGCGATACTTAATCATATTTCATATTTTCAAGTATCTTATCCTGTGTTTCATTCCTTATATTATAAATAAAAGTCACTTTAAATATCAGAAAACTGAACAGAGGTCAACAAAAGCCACTTTATGAAAATGTGGTTTTGTGTAAACACGATTTTGGTGATTAATATGATACTTTAGGTGATGATTTGGATATAATTCCAACTCCAGCTGTGTTTTTCCATCCCGTCATCATATGTAGAATTCTTTCTTCTGTGTCATCGTCTCGTTTCCAACTCTGCCCGCTGTTCCACTTTCTTTCACCTGACGACACAACAAGCTTTTGTCCAGATGTGTGCGTGTGCGTGTGTGTGTGTGTGTGTGTGTCCGTCCTCTGACACCACAGCTGTCCACCCAGCCCTGCAGCTTGTCCACGTGTGTGTACACATAATTGGGATCAGCAGTGGGAGTTAAAAGTTCAGACTCAGCATTCCATGACATATTATACATCACAAGCAAGGGACCTGACACACACACACACACACACACCATGCTGCCAAGTCCACATGCGTGTGTGCGTGTGCCTGTTATGTTGTGTGCCTTGTGCTGGGTAGTGTTAGGTGTAACTTTGTGACATTTAGCGCCAATCACCACGTTTCTTCTCTTGTACAGCGCCGGAGGAAAAGAGCCGGTGGGATTCAAACCTCCTCGTTCAATCCAGTAGGTTCTCAGATACGTCTTCTTTCGCACTCCGGTGCCTTATGTTTGTTCTCGTGTTTTTTTCCTGCACAAATGTCTGTGTGTGTGTGTGTGTGTGTTTTGTGGGTTTGTGAGCTTGATTGCAACACTTTTTTTAAACCCTAAGAGGCTCGTGGATAAGTGAGAGAGACAAACATATGACGCAGGAGAAAAATCAACTCTAACCCTAACGCTCGTAAGGTTCAGGTTTCAGTCCCTTTTGGTTTTATTTGGCCGTGCTTGACGTATTTGATGATTTGAATGAAGGGAAAAAAGACAAGAAAAGAAAAACAGGGTTTTTTTATTTCCTTGCAGGGTCACATCAATGTCTAGTTAAGCACCGTGGCTCCGTCTTCTTCTCTTCCTTCTTCCTCGTCTTCTGGATCTGACCTCAGTCGGTGAGTGAGTATGAAAATTGTATTTTCTTCCAGCCAGAACCAAAAAGAATTGAGGAGTGCACACATCCAAAAAAAATGCTTCTACCATATATCAGGCATATTTAATGAAAAAATGTGAATATTAATATATCCAGTTCTTCTCCGTGAATGTATTTATCCGTAAATGAATCTTGCTGAGGATCATTGCTCTGCTGCTGCCATCTAAAGGAGACGTGAGGGAATCACTTTCGGATCCCACTCAAAGTTATATCGGCAAAAAGGAGTTTATTGCAATTTAAATAAGCGGCATCCAGGTCATACATGTGTTTAAAAACTGCCGAACGAATGAGTCATATTTCAGCCTTGACCTGATAATCCACGCCACCTTTGCTTCATTGACTGGAGTAACATGAAAATCAGGTGGCGGTGGACATCCCATAATAAGCTCTACGACACAGGCCTCTGAGCCTCATCCACAGAGGAGCTGATGATGGTCTGAGCCAGGCGCCGGGCCAGTAGATGGAGACGGTTCTCGCCCGCTCTCCGCTCTCTGACCCACTCCACGATGTTCCACGACAGCGCCTCGGCGAAGGCCTCCATCTTGGCTCCGGCTGGCTCAAACTCCAGCGCCACGGGCTCCTCCTCCCCGGGGGTGGGTGGAGGAGGCGAGGGCAGGAAGGCCCCGGCCAGGCCTCCTTTCAGTCTCCGGGCGAAGCTGCGCCGGCTCCTCTCCGGCTCCGGGAGGAGCGGGGTGGGCGGAGGGGCGTCGGGGTAGTCCAGGGAGCCCGGAGGAGGACGGAGGTCTTTCAAAAAAACTCTTTCTCGTCCTCCTCCATCACATCCGTCCTCATCCATCTTCTCGCAGGCCCGTCCTGAGGAACCCCGGAAACCAACGCACGCCTCCCTCAGAGCCAACTCCATCACCGCCGCCGCCAGCTCCTCCGCCAGCGTCTCCTGGTCTCCATCGGAACCCTCAGACGCCACGGCCTCCACCGCGTCCAGTTGGCTCGCCAAAGACTGGATCGTGTTCTCCGCCATGTGGTGGGCAAACCTCTGCAGAGCCGCAGGAATGCCGAGGTTCTCCAGGTCGGACTCTGGCTCCACCGAATCCTGCATCTGAGCCCGAGAGGAATAACAAATTATTAAAAAAAACTCGCTGGTGAAAACAGGAAATGGAAATACACTTTATTTCTGGAGCCTCTTCTTCTGCGGCAAACACGGGGGCTGCCTGGTCCCTATAGTTACTCTTGGATTTGGATTCAAATATTTCTGGCCAGGCAGGATCGTCGAGTGAAGAAAAAACGAACGCGCGTCTTAAATGTCAGTGTGTTGAAGAAAAACGGAAACCAAGGAGCGCGAGAGAACAGAGAGCGAGTCCTCGGCCTCCCACCGCAGCCTGTCACCATATGAGCTGTCGCCCAGCCAGGATGTGACAAACAGGAAGTTCACTTCATCATTAGATCAGCGCAAAAACAAAAAGAGCTCTGAGCCTCCCACATGTGCCCTGTGCTGTAGGTGGAGAGAGAGAGTTGTGTTGAATAAATCTAATTGTCCAGCTCAAAGCCATGTGGCTATCTGCAGGGATTTTTTTTAAATCACTATATTTTTTGTAATGTTTATAAGGAATAGTTTGATGTTTTTTCTTGGGGGGGGGGTGAGAAGGTCAAATGTTGGAACAAGTGTTGTTTTTGGTTTTTGGATGAATTTGAGGATATAAGTTACCAGTCCAGCTGTTCACGCTGGAAATCTAATTGTCCGCCTCAAAGCCATGTGGCTATCTGCAGGGATTTTTTTTAAATCACTATATTTTTTGTAATGTTTATAAGGAATAGTTTGATGTTTTTTCTTGGGGGGGGGGTGAGAAGGTCAAATGTTGGAACAAGTGTTGTTTTTGGTTTTTGGATGAATTTGAGGATATAAGTTACCAGTCCAGCTGTTCACGCTGGCCTGTGTGTTTGGTGTTCATCTCTAACTCTTGGCTTGAGTGTCATTTTGGATATTTAATACTGAATTGACCATGTTTTTCTGGGTTCCGTCTGTGTGACCGAGCCACAGCAGGGGAATTCAAACCAAAAAAGAAATCCACCACGTCTGAGCGTGATGTGTCACACCTCGGTCCTGAGGCGACTCAGTGGTCCTGTGAGTTGGCAACGCAAGCCAGGAGGAGGAGACGCAGATGTGGAAGAAATTACAGCGAAAAAACAAAGAATGTGCTTTCTTGGCAACGGGACTTGGACACGGTGATGGACAGAGGAATGTTTATGGGATGCGGATGCTACGCGTTCTCGTGAAGTGACGACTCCATCACTTCATCCACAGTCAGACGACTGGATTTCTCTCGCATCAATTTTACACAAATATATTACACTGTTTTTTTTTTTTTTTTTAGATTTGAATTCAAAGATACAAAAGTAGTTAGAGCGATAAAATGGAAAAAAAAGGACATCTCCTGATTTATTGACAAGATCCTTGGCAAGGCGGAGGAGGAAGAATCTTCAGGGGACCGGCTCAGACTTGGACTGCGGCCAGACGCTACATAAATGTGCCATAAAATATAAAGACGACTTACCAGTGATCAACGCGGAAGAAGGTTTTGACAAAGGAGTTCACGTGTTCCTCTTCCTCGCTGACCAGAAACAGGAAATGACACGCTCGCATGCACCGCGTCAACCTGAAATCAATACAAAAGTGGAGGAGAGTCAGGGTGACGAAGAGATGAAGAAGACGAGCAGATTATTGGCGGAGGAGGAGGAGGCATTTCTGAGATTTATCCCACTTCTAATAAATCAGCTGATTTCTTGACAAAGTAATGACACCGCACGCTATCAAAAATGAGGAAGTCAAAATATGCAAATTGAATGCGGACATTTTACTTAAACGATTAAAAGTAATAATAATAATAATAATAATAATAATAATAATAATAATTATTATAATAATAATTATTATTATTATTATTATTATTATTATTATTATTATTATTATTATTATTATTATTATTATTATGCATCTTTATTATTATGCATCTTTATTATTTCTCATGCATTAAGCTGCATTATTTTCTATACATCATCATTTCTTGATTATATTCTCAATTTATTTGTTAATTGTTTGACCTTGACGTTATTGAAGTATGTTAAAGGAAAAAATGTGAAATTGCATAAAAAGAATATAGAATATAAGTACGTACATAAAGTAGAATGAAAGCCAGAAGTGGAGTCGATGCCACTTGGAGCCGTCCAACATCATGATCCGTTTTTGTGTCATCGCTGCGTGCAACATTGTTTCCATGACCCTGGATTTAAAGGGGGTGAAAATTCATTTCCCAACAGCTCCGAGACACAAGCCGTCCGCTCGCACATCGTCTTTTTTTGGACGAGGACAGCGGGGAGGGGAGAGGAAATAAAAGCCGCGTTGAGAGATGAAATCTCCCCCCGAAGGCCTCATTAGATGCCAGATTTCTTGAATCTGCATCAGAGCGTCCTGTTCAAATCCAGCCGACATGGAGTGAATGTTTGAGCTTTGTTCATTTTCTTTTTTCCACCTGTTTTATTTCATGCTACAGGCCAATTTAAAAAAAAAATGTTTTGTTTAGGAATGACACCGCCTCAAATGGTTCTCCGGGGGTCGGACGAGGATTTAACTGAGCCCTTCCAATATTTTTTGTTCTCTTAACAAGACACGGATTCACTTTATGGCCCTCAGTTCCCGTTATCCCAATAGGAGTCAAAGCTCACCCTCCCAGAGTTCCTGGCAGCAGGAAGCGGTTGGCAGCAGCATCCACCTCCACCTATGGGTGCACAAATATGAACCACACTTTGTCCCGCTAGGATTGTGTGTTGTCCCCCTATGACCTGTTTTAGGAATTCTTTTGTGTGTCATCGTGTGTCAGTGGGCCCCGCCGTGTTGGCCAGGAAATTGGATTTTAAGAGTCCTCTCCGTCTCCTAAACGACAATCATGCACATCGCAGACACGCCATCACCGAGTCAATCCAAAAAAACAGAAAAATACCGATTTTTTTCTCGAGATCACTTCCCCATCATCCCTTATTGATTTCTAAAATCCTTTTTTATAACAAAAAGCAATGCCACTTTAACACAAAACTCCACCGAAGGTCATTATCATTATTGTCGTCCTGCTGGTTTTGAATTGAAAAGTCAACGTTGTCTTGTCATGTATTCTTCTAAATCAAGCAAAGATGTCATCTCACACATTTCTTATTATGAGACTCATCAACGGCCAAACTGTTTCAGGTTTTGGTTTATTCTTTCACGGCTCATTTTAAACTGGTTTCTCCAGGAATTTGAACAGTTTTGAGTTGCATGTAACCCATGTGCTTCTTATTTAAAGATGACTTTACGAACATATGGCGTTGGCCTTGTAAAGCTGGACATAAAATAGCAGTGTTTCCCCTATCGTTACCTCTACAGCGCAGAGGCTGTTGTGTGTGATCAATTTAAATAAAATACATAAAGAAATGCTAAAATGTGTAATGCACGGATGAAGTGATGGAAAAAGAAAGAATGCACGAGTGATCATGTCAAAAATAATAATAATAATAATCCTGTCAAGTGTTTCACTGAACTGAGTTTATGTGAAAAATCTTGCACGTTCAAACCGTTCCTGGTTGCCAGGGACACAGGCTCCGCCCCTGGAGACAGTTTCTTCCTTAAAATGTTGAATTTATTGATTCATTCAGTAAAAACACACACACACCGACATCATTGCATTTTATGATTTATTTCAAGCAACACATGGTGCATATTTTGTGTTTTATACGTTGTTTTTTACCACTTTTGCACCAGCAAGCATCATCATCAACGTCCATGGACCAGGCGTAGGCGTGTCCCAAAAACCAGCCCCTCCGGAGTGAGTGCATCCGTTGCAGCTTCTTGATTGGCGGACGCGGATCAAATTCCAGCCAATGGGAGCGAAGCGCAGGAGATTTGGATTCGCAGCTGAATCACTTTTGTGTGAGTAGCGACGCGGTTAACGTGGATTATTTACACCAGCAAACGCAACGTTCACGCGCCGTGTGTCGTGCTTCTACACAACACTACGCAACACAACAACCGCGCAAGGTAAGACACACTTAGGCTCGTGCGATTGGCTTTTATCGCAATATTTTATGACTTTATAACCGTTTCTCGCGTGGAGACTCAAACCGCGCTTACTTCCTGTTAGCTCATAATGCTAAATCCGAAAAACAACACAACACAACGCACCGTGTTGCATGGCGTAAACAATAAAATGCACAACCAGGCTTTTATTGTGTGTCCTTCAGGGTGTTATTGGTCTACAGGACAGAGAGACACACAATGCCGCTACCCAGGGGGAAGAAAACCGCGGTGTTAGCCGGGAGCAAAATCCCCAAACTCCACACGACAACAACAACAACAACACAAAACCAGGTAAAACGAATCAGTCAATCACGTGTTTTCCCCCTTCGAACAAAGTTGAGAGAGGGTCACACACACACCGCGTGAGCGCGTGCATTGTGTGTTAACGGTGTGTTTTGTGTTGCAGGAGGACGGTCCGCAGGTTAAGAGGTCCTCGTCCCCTCCGCACGGAGCCCCAAAGAAGAGGACAGCCTTCATAGACATCACCAATGTGAGTCCGGATTTCATCTCTTATTATATATATCTATATTTTTTTTTAATATTGAATTCGATTTTTTTTATTAAATGTAACACTGCAGCTGGGATTAAAGATGGAGACCATCATGGAGAAAAGTCTCTTTTTAGTCCATAAAATCAGAATCACGTGGTTTCACTATTGTATTACAGTCTCATCCCCATCACTAAACGCACCTTAATTTCTAATTTAAATTAATATAAATATATTTTCTGTGATTAAAAAAAAAATATATATATATATATATATATATAATAATAATAGTTCACCTTTATTTTGAAGCTGCAGTCATATGAGGTCGTCATAAAAGGGCAAACTTGCTTCTTTTGGTCCCATTTTAATATGCTATTATTAATTCATACTTAAACATACTACATTTCCATTGGGCCTTGAGTAGAATAGTAGCAATGAAAGGAATTATTTGGTGGTGTTTCGGTGGGTTTGTAACCATGATTTAATATTTAGGGGGCCATGGTCATTGAAAAAAAGGATTAATAATCGTATCAAGTATGATTTTAATTTAGAACATGGGAAAAGATACTATATTTTGTTCCACTCACTCGTCCCTCTCGGCGACAGGCTGTCGGTCTGTGTCTGTCAGATTGTCTGCCCAACAGTGACGGCAGCTCCAGGACAGTAAGTGGGAACCAGTAGCTCTCCGACACCTTGGTGGTAGTTAACTGGGGTTACAGTCCTGAATCCACAGGTGAAGGTGTAACATGGTGTGGTGTTAATTTATCCACAACAAGTCTCTCTTAGGGATTCATTTATTTTTTTAAAGCACATTGGAGCTTTGACCTTGTGTTGTTATGTATTGATTTATTTTCATTCCCCCCCACAGGCTCATAAGGTTCAGATCAGCCTTCCGGGGAGGAAAGGAAAGGACAACGCGAAGAATGCTTCAAAGAAAACCAGCTCCGTTACTGCAAAGAAACAGGCCAACTTAAAAAAGTAACCACCTTGTATTTTTTTTGTATTTCTCCCGTTCTTTATTTCTGTTTCCAGCTCTTTTTCTCCAGTCGGCATCTCAATTTTTTCTCTCCTTCTGCAGGTCGTCGTCTGTGAGCTCAGAGGGAACCAGCACCGAGGCGGAGAGGAGCGATGTAGAGGAGAAACCGTGTGTGGAGGTGAAGGAGGAGGAGGAGGTGGTGGTGGAGGAGGCAGCTCCAGTAGAAGAGCTGGTGGCTGTTTCGTCCCCTGCTCTCCGTGAGATCCCCGCACACCTCCAGAAACAACAGGTTCGGGAAATTCTACATTTCCAGTGATGCATGTTTGACTTTAAATAATAATAATTTAAAAAAAGTAATTCAAAATGATTTGTTTTTAGATCCCAGAGGAGTTTGACATCGACTCTGAGAACTCGGAGGACAGTTACATGTGTCCGGAATATGCCAAGGACGTCTTTGACTACCTCAAACGGAGAGAGGTGAGTCAGACCTGCGTTTTCATTGGATTTGCAAAAACTCTTCTAATTATTATTATTATTATTTTTTTTTCAAGTGTTAATATTTCTCATTGAATCTCTTTCCGTGTGTTTTCGTTGCGTGCAGGAGAAGTTTGTCCTCCGTAACTACATGCCCACGCAGCCCAGCCTCAACCCAGAGATGAGAGCCATCCTCATCGACTGGTTGGTCGAAGTCCAGGTGAGTTAATTTATTTTTTTTTCTTTTTCAATTTATGGGATCACCAGATAAAAACTAAAAATGTGATGCTGACCGGGACAAAAAAAAACTCTGTTGACTTGTTTGATTAGGAAAACTTTGAGCTTTTCCACGAGACCCTCTATCTGGCCGTGAAGATAGCGGACCACTACCTGTCGCAGACCCCCGTCCACAGAGAGATGCTGCAGCTGGTGGGCTCCACCTCCATGCTCATCGCCTCCAAGTTTGAGGTGAGCAAATGCATCCTGGTTACATTTATATGTATTTTTTATATTTAAAAAAAAGTAGCTTGTTAAAATGGACAAAAATGTCATTCTTTAGTCGACTATGATGACGACTGCGAAAATATGTAAAAATTCCTGTTTGTTTTGCCACAGGAGCGCAGCCCGCCGTGCGTCGACGACTTCCTGTACATTTGCGATGATGCCTACAAGAGGGAGGAGCTTATCTCCATGGAGGCCAGCATCCTGCAGACGCTGTCCTTTGACATCAACATCCCCATCCCGTACCGCTTCCTCAGGCGCTACGCCAGGGTGAGCGCAGTCGTGATGTTGTGGCGCGCAGGGTGGCGTGGTTGCGTAGCTGTGTCTGAGCCGTTTCTTTTGTGCGTCGTTTTGTCACCCGCAGTGCGTCAACGCGGGCATGGACACGCTGACGCTGGCTCGGTTCTACTGCGAGATGAGCCTGATGGACCTGGACCTGGTGCCGGAGAGGGGCTCCCTGCTGGCCTCCGCCTGCCTGCTGATGGCGCTGCTCGCCAGAGACCTGGGCGGATGGGTGGGTTGGCCACACACACTCGCACAACTTTGATTGTTTATTTTCCAATACGCCAATAATTGAGCGTGGCTCTGACGCAGATAGTGTTCATGGTTTCACCCGTTGCTGTTGTGATGCTGATGCCAAACTCTCAGCCTGCGTCTCTTCCACTCCACAACAATCGCCCCTTCTGCCTTTCCATTTAAATGTAAATTGTTTTCCCATGTAAATGTCAGTCGTCATTTGCGGCGGCAGTAGGATGCTGGGTAATTTAAATGTGGTCTGACTCCAGCATTGGCTCAAGTACACTTTGGCAAAAAAAAAAATTACGCAGGGGCGGAGTAATATTCCCCGCATTGAATTTCATTTGAATAACTTTTGGAATTTTTTTGTCCCTCTCTATCCTTCAGACTCCCAGCCTGCAGTTCCACTCTGGATACCAGACGTCGGATTTGGCACGGGTGGTCCGGAAGCTGCGTCAGATGCTCGCCGCCCCTCCTGATGATAAACTCAGAGCCATCAGGAGCAAATATTCCCACAAGTAAGTTTCAAATGAAAGGAGGAAAAAAAATCCTGCTCAGTTTGTAACAGGGAGTGCTTGGTGTTTATTGTTCTGTATTTTAATGGATTGTTTATACGTTTTCAGGGTGTTTTTTGAAGTTGCCACGCTGCCGTTGGTGGACGTTGAGATTATGGAGAAAGGTTTACTTCACTGAGGCGTCGCCCTCCTCAAACAAAACAAAAAAACCCAAGTCTTGCCGTTCAAAAACTGAAAGAAAATAATTCCACACAATTTCCCTCTGACAACAACTTGTATATAGATTGTTAATATGTTTAATATTTATACACGTAATTGAGTCTTGTCTTTTATAATATTAGAAATAAATGTTTGAGTCCCATTTTCGTGGAAAAAAAAGTTTTAATCTGGGCATTTGTTATTTTTGCCAGTGTTTGTACTAGGTTGATTATTTTTTAAGCATTACATAAAAGTACTATGTTCCTTTTGCATGTTGGCATTCATTTTATACCACGTTTTATACCAAGATTTAAAAAGCATCTTAATTTCTGAGCCCCTTTAGTCTGTGCGTGTGTAATGGAGAGTTTCCAAAAGGAGTTTTGAGGATGGAGAGGTTTTACTGAAGAATTATGTAGTTTTTCATGTATTGTTAGTCAGCGGGTATGATTGTGTTTCTGATGTACAGTGTTTATCATGTTAATGCTAATTATTTGTATAAAAAACGACCAGATGATGCTGTGCTATTTTTAAATGGCTCTCATGCATACTGCATAAAATAAAGGCTGTTTTTTTATTTGTTTATAACCATGGCTGATATTTTACGTTTATTTTGTATTCTTTGGAATGTGCACATGGTGTAATGACATTTGAGAACCACCAGAGGTCGCTCTCGTGCCAGTATTTGGGAAGTGCTGCTCAATTACACCCTAAGACGCTTTATGTAGGACTGTGTGTTTATTCTTGACCCTGTGCTAGAAATAGTATAATTTAAGTAGTTCAAAATGTCATCTTAAAAAGTCTTATTTACTGGGAGTTGCATGAACCAATCTTAAAAAAAATCTGAACTCATGCTTACTCATTTTTTGGCAGTTTTCTGACAGATTTGAATGTTTTTTGTTTGTTTTTTTTCTTTTTGCTCAGTTTGTCTGCAGAGGTGGACAGAAGACGATGAATCTGGTCCCACACTTTTTTTTGGATCCCAGGTTTGGTGTCAAGAGACTTCAGAACCTGTTCTTGCTTAATTGACTGATTGGCCACACCTTGTATGTGTGTGTGTTTATGTGCGTTTGCCTTCATACGTTTATTTTCTGTGTTTCCTTCCTATCCACAAAGTAGAACTAATCTGCCTTTGAGTTGAATTTAGCTCGTCGTTTATTTGTGTCGTCCCACACTAACAAATATCTGTCTGTGTGTCTATGTTTTCAGGATGTTACCGCGTGTGTGTGGAGATCCGCTGTATTTCCGTGAGGCAGATGACCCACAACAATAGAGTTTCTTGGATTTGGATGTTGCCGTCTGTGCGTGTGTGCCAATGGTTTCAGCATGAATATGAATGCGTATCATCAGAGATGCTGCCATTTATTTAAAAAGGTAAAAAAAAAATCTTAAAAGGTCACTTTAATGTTGCTTAGTGGGTGAGACAATGACGTCACTGAATAATAGTAACATCCTCCTTTGACTTCCACAACCCAGATTTGTAGTCTGTGATGGGGGGAAAAAAAGTATTCTAAAAACACGTGTTACATCAAAACCTGGATATTTATGTTTTTTTTATGGAGATTTTAAAGCTTATTAGTCAATGGTTACTGTTTCATTGCTCGTGTATTCTCAGATATATTTTATGCTCCGATGTATTAATTGCAAAAGTGTCTCGATTTAACAAGCTCTGCGCATTTAATTGCAATGCTGTTAAAGGCAATTTGAGTCATTAGGTTGGATTTATTACTCGCACATATTTATTGCTTTTTATGTTCAAGCAGCCACATTAATATTTTATTGTAATACAGTGAGTAAGGGCAATGAAATGCTGTTGAAAACTTGTTTACAACCTCTAAATATAAAGGTTCATTGTTGTTTCGCAAACTTTCACTGACTCAAACTTTTCTTAAATGTCTCATTAACTTTTTTTTTTATATAATTTTTTTCTGCAGAGGTGAAATTTTCTTGAGTGACTTAAATCTCCAAAATGTCAGAATAACATTGGTGTTAATGTCAGCTCCCTGGCCAGCGTTCAATGTCATTTATTACTTTCCCCCTTATACTTTTTGGCCCGTGACCGTGTTTTGGAGACAGGTATGGGGAGCCGGTTGCCATGGCAGCAGAGGGTTTCTGTCTGGGATGGTGATGGGGATTTTTCCGCACTCCTCATCGGTTTCAATTGATCTCAATTGGACTATTTTGCTCCTCTGAAATTACTAGGCACTTTGGAGACTTCATTTTGGAATCCGTTTCCCTTCCAGCCCCCAGGCCTGAATATTCCTTCCAGAATATGTAGGTGAGTTTGTTTTAATGTATATATTTTGAAGGACTTCACTTATTTATAAAATATAAACCATATACCCCCATCGTTTCGACACAATACCACACCCCGTTTTTCTCTGGGGTGGAAGGTTATTCTGGGCCTTTTCGCAGGCTGCTAGTGCGTTGCGTTCGAGTGATATTTCCGGTTCTCCGATGGTAGGATGCTCGTTTTTTGAATGTGCATTTTCACTGGGCCAAGTAACGTTTACTCGTGTGCTTCCGTCACGTGTACAATATACTTTGGATAGTCTTGTAACGGTCTGGTTGGAATGTTAAGGTTTGGCTGTTTAATGTGTTTCGCTGTAATAAAGGCGGATTAGCAATTTACGTAATGTAAGCGAATGCGTCAGTGTTTTGATTGACAGTTACAGCGGCCCACGCGGTGAGTTGGGGGAAGTGTTTTCTGATTGGGTGGATGTTCTGCGGGAGGGAGGGAGCGAGAGAGGGCTGCGGAATTACAATACGACGGTTCGTGCGTGTGTGTACTGGAGCGGCGAAGTGAGTTTAAGCTTTATTATTATTGTTTTTTAGCATAGTTACGTTTCACATTAACTTTTGTTCATGTTGTATTAAATGAAGAGAGGAAAGAGAGTCGTAGTCTGAAAGAGTTCTTTTCGCCGACGCTTTCGTACTGACCTAGTGACGTATGCGATCAAGGGGCGGGATCTCGAGCACGAATCTTCCCGGTTATTCTTTCTGTGATGATAAATAGAAATTAACGTGTAAAATAGCATTTTTACCCACAACAAACGTGTTTATTTAAACTACTTTGTGAATCTATTGTGTGAAACAAACAAAGCCATGAAAAAAAAAAAAAATAATCCCAGCAGGCATATTTGTGCTTTTATTTTTTTTGTTGTGTTTTTCTGCAGGCTGTTGCCATGCAGTTTTTCACCCTCTTAAAACTGTGTAAACCAAACTGTTAACAAGAAAAAAATCCCAAACAACCAGAATTATTGTAAAGTATTTTTCTTAACGTACAATAATAATACAATCTCTGCTCCTTTCTGTCTTGTCGCTGAGCCTGGTTTTTGTTTTTGTAATATTTCTTTCATTTTCGAGCCGTCTCGTATACCTTATTTTTTTTATTTTTCCTTATCGTCATCGTTCTGCTTTTATCTGTCTCTGTTCTTTTTTTTTATGTCACGGCTTTACCACCTCATTTTAGTATTTTCCACCTGATCCTCTTTCTTATTCGGCTAATTTTTTTTTTTTACAGTTTTCTCATTTCTCTCTATTTCTTTATCGCCCCTCTTGCTGCAGGTGAAAACAATTTGACACTACGTGGATCATTCAGCTGGAAACAACAGTCTCAGTGGAAAGAGGAAAACCTCCCAGAGGTTTCAATGTGCTGAAGAAAGGTGAGCTGCCATTTAATTCCCACATATTTCTATATATTGCCGTATATTCCATAAACCACAGACCTGGGTATTTTATAAATCTGATCACAAACGTATTAAAGAATTCATGTTTTTTTTTGTTTTTTTTTCGTAAAATCAGCATTAACCCGTAAAATCATCAGAAAATCAACTTCCACGTTTTTTAAGCGTCGCCAAGCAAAGCAAAGAGCGACAGAAGGAGAACGTGAAGAGAGGCGACGTGATACATCAGGTTCTGACCGCCGCCGCTAAATAAACTGTAGTCTGGAGTCGTGTAGCCTCCGGCGGGCCGCCATGTCACGTTTTTGTAGGGTGCCGTCGTGGGGCAAGTGAACAGCAGGTCCTTGTCCACGCCGCCTGCAAATTGTCCAACAAACATTGGTTTGTATTAATTTTTTATTATTTTTTTTTAAATATAAGATCATCTTTGATTGTCCCACCGTGAGAACCATTGAACGCTACCTCCTCTGCTTCTGACTCGCTGGTATTGGTACAACAATAATGTGTTTCCTTGACTATCTGCCAGTGAGATGTCACATAACAACGTGTCTGCCAACATCCTGATACTTGTAAAAGTATTTGGAACATTGTTTTTACCCCCTTGCCAGCAATTGCATAATGGAGCCTGTAAAATAAATGGAACCTGAATTACGATTCTTTAAAAAAAAAATATTTTAAAACCTATTCAACGTGCGTGCGACACAATTTGGATTTGATTTGTATTGGATCGATTTGATTGAGCAGCTTTTTGAGCGCGCATTTCTGTCTGCGGGTTGCGTGGCCTTGAGTCGGTGTTGGAGAACGATTGATCTCTTTGGAAAAATGATGAAAAGTCGGAATTCCATTTCGAATCATTCAAAAGGATTGATTTTTTTATTTTTATCTATATTTTGGGGAATATTACTTGAGCATTGAATCGAACAATGCTTGTTGTCTTCGCCAGCCAAGGCCCAGCCCAAGTTCAAAAAATGTTCCACTAATCTGTGAGCTGTCCTTTAAAAAAAAAAAAAAAAAAACTGTTCCGCCATTTGTCTGATTACAATTTCAACTTTGAACACACTGGGGAAAGTTTGTTCTAGCGTCTCGTGTGCGGGCGAGAGTGTGTGTGTGTGTGTGTAAAAAGGGACGCAAACCCAGAGCTGGTGGGGATCCATTCGTTTGTGCCTTTTCAGGCGAAAAGCCATCACGTTAGAGTCGGGCCAGTTATTTCACGCGGACAAAAAGACAACAAAAATGGAATATAATTCGACAACAAGTAAAAGCATGAAAATGATATATAAATCAGATTTTTTTGGGGGGGGTAGGGCGGGGTCTTTAGGAATCATGCAGATTGCGTCGTCTGAAAAGATTTAAACAAAGTTTGATGAAATAATTGGGGTGAAAATCAATAGAGATGCTGCGTCAGAAAATAAATCACAGCCCCGGCGCTTAGAATGCAAAAGTCTTTTTTATTTTTTATTTTTTTTCCTGCTGGATATTTCAATGTTGGGGAAATGAAAAGTGGTTTCATTCAACAACACAGTTCACCTTTTGTTCTTGAAGCCGTGCGTGAATAAATCAGCCGCGCGGCGTGTGTGCACGGAGCAGCGGCTTCACATTCAGCTCCGCTGTCACGATAATGCTTGTAATGTAAATTGCTGTTTCCTAAATGTAAATTTGTGTCAGAGGTAACGAGACTGAATATAAACTAAAAAAAACAAAAAAACACACAGAAGCGTCCAATCAACTACGACTGCAGGAATGCATCAGTAGTTGGAATATTAAATTATGAGGCGACATCTCAAAAATATTGATCATCTACTTATCAGACTGCTGGATATTAGCATATATATATATATATATTTTTTTTATGTCAAATACAGACATGGCAACTTGTGTGGCCCTAATCTTTAATTTGGTAACGGCCAATTTAGGTTATTTGCTTGACAAAAAACAAAAAACTCTTACTGTGCTTATGTGTGTGTAAGTGTGGCCGTTTGGGTTTATGTGCGCGTGCACACACACACACGGTGAACTTCTTGAATCCCTGGCAAAGTGAAGTGGCATCAAAGCGTAAATTGAAAGCTGAATGTCGCAGTGAATGGATTTGTTAGCGTGTGCGCACAGCGGGATATTGGCATTGTCATATTTTGGTCTGTCTCTGGTGGATGTCACGCATCTGTTTCCTGGCCATGCCAGGTGGGCACATTGTGTGTCTCTGTGTGTGTGTGTGTGTGTGTTCATGCATGTTTTTTTTTGTTTACATTTGTGTGTGTCTAGCTCTGTGGGTAATAAATAACCTCAGCGGGGAATCTGAGGCCGTAATCAGAAAACACTCGTATGATTAGCTCTTTGGAATTGAAGGGCACAGTGGGGTGTGCGTCCACACACACACACACGCACACACACACACAGGGGCACACGCACACACTCTTTTCAGCAGCTGTAATTTAATCCATTGGTCCTATTACAAAGAATTTGAGTTTTTTAACAATCTATTACGATTCTTATAATTACTATTTTTATAATTATGTTCCGTAACCGATGACTTCAAACGTTTCAATAAATGCAGATTGGGATACAGTCGCTGGTTTGCAAAAAAAGGTTTTTGCAGGTACAATTATTTTGGCCCAAGGATATTATGAATGTGCTTCGTAAAACGTGCTTTAAAAAAAAAAAAAGGCATGTTTGAGGTCTTCGATGCCTTGTGTGCAATTTGGCACCAGTCAGGGGAATGAAGGTGCAGCAGGTGATGTGGAAATCCAGTTTTAGGATGTTGTGTTGTCGTGAGGGTCATGACAATTAAAGTTGTGTTCCATGAAAGTGTGTTTTTTTGTGCACTTTTGCACACTGTGTGTGCGCAATTCTATATTTTGTTATTGTGTGCTGATTTTATGTGATATCGTCTCTCTCCAGGGTTTTCCGGACTGCTCCGCGATGAGATTCGTCTGAATATGGGAAAAGTCCAGGCACGGAGAACAAGAGGATTCCACGCCTGGACCCAGGTAGATAACATTTTTAAATCTCATATCTGCCAAAGATTGATTTGCTATGCGTGTAAAGGCGGATTTTGGCTTATATTCAAATCTGGAATATAAATCCATGAGGAAGGAGGAAATTCCATTTATGCACCTATCTACCTGTGAATCAACAGGAGCTAAATATTTTTAAGTTATATTCTCACAGAACTACGGATAACATCCTAAAAATGGCCCCACTTCCCCGGTTGAGGCTGTAATAAGAAGAATTTCAACCAATGAGTCACCTTGAAACCACTTTGCCACCAATCACCGTGTTATGAAGGGGGTTGCGTCTTGTGTGACGTGGTGTACCTTGCGTTTTGGCCCTCTTTGCTGCATATTACAATTTTTTTTCTCCCCATTTACAATTTATCCTCGACCTTCCTGTCGACTTTGCGCGTCCCATTCCGAAATAGACAAATGGGAAGGAAAGGCCTGTGTGTGTGTGTGTGGGTTTAGACTCCCCTGACAGATCATGTGTTGGGATACAGGCGGTGGCTTTATTTTTTTTATTTTGACAACCCTGAGCCTGTGGTGGAGGGGACGCGGGAGCCGCGTGGGAGGTTCAGGCCCCACTCCACTCCAACAGGCTCCATTTGGATGAGTCACGCACTGTGGTTTGCACCACGCGGCTCCGGTGTTAATACTCTCCCTGTGGCCTGCAGACAGACACGCAGCAGCAGTTTCTCATGGTTTTTCTTCTGTTTCGCTCCACACGTGTGCAGAAAGTGTCTGCGTGTGTGCGTGCGTGCGGCGGTGAACGTGGCACATGCCTCGTCGCGTCACCGTGTTGAGTACTGACGGTGCGCGAGGAGTAACGATTAAAAAATTGCGAGGAGTTTCCATAATGTGATTGTGTCTCCGCATGAGCGCAAACGGTGGACAAAAAACATTTCCCCGGCAGATGGGTGTGTTGTTGTGCTTCATACGCGTTTAGCTACACTGCGCTGCCGACACACAACTCATTTTGCTCTCCCCGCCAGCGAAAAATGTTAAATTGGCTCCAGAAATAGCCCGAGAATAATTATCTGTTCAAAACGAAAACTCTACTGCGTTTCTTATTTATTTATTTATTTATTGATGTTGTTTTTTCCGGAAGAAAACAGCTTTGAAGGAAATTCATTCCACACTGGGCAAGACGTCACTTTTTTTTTTTTTTTTTTAACCAATAAACCCGGTCTCCATGCGGTCCTCGCAAAAACTCCTGATGTTTCTCAAACTCCGTTGTGTTTTGGTGGAACAGGAGCAGAGGCATGACTCATCGTTTTCTTTTCTTTTTTTTCTTTTTCTTTTTTAAAGATGCATCATTAATAGTCCCGGTGTCTCCTCCTTCGTCTCGATCGGTCCCCTCTCGGCTCGGCACTTGTGTCCAAAGATGGTTCCAGGGAGATGGGGAGCTTTTATTTTTAGCTGCGTATTTAAGGAGGTTTGACTCCAAAGTGAAGCGTGCCTGGTTTGAAATGGAACGGAGTGCAGCGCAGTGATTGCGCGCCGCCAAGTTCAAAAGCGACCCTCAACCCCCCCCCCCCCCCCCCCCCTCCTTTGCCCCCCCTTTTCCTTTTATTCTGTTTTTTTTTTCGGAGCTCCAATCACGTGCAATTTCTAAAAAACCAATGGGAAGTTTCTTTTTTCCACTTTTGGTCTTTTTTGGGGGGGGCGGGGGGGGACATAGCTGCCAGAGGTTGCCTTTATTGAAGTGGATACTCAAATGAAAACTTCTGCAGCCGGGCACAATGAGTGATCAGGCTGTATCATCGAATTATTAATTGTTTCTTTGAGGCGTTATTCAGTGCACGGTCATTAAATCTCCTTCAATTAGAAAGGGAAAATGAACATGCACACGCACACGCGCACACACACACACACACACACACACACAAGCCACAGAGCAGATTCACAACAAATGCACAGACATACAGACAAAAGCGATTAACAGACATGCTGCAAAAGCCTCAGCAAAGGAACGCACGCACACACACACACACACACACACACACACACACACACACACACACCCCAAATAGATAAGCGAGCCATTGTGAGTGGTGTGTGTCTTTTCTTCCCTGACATGAACACACACACACACACAAACACTCTCTACAAGAGTCAATTTTCCGCACAGAGCGACACAGATCACAATCATCCACAGACGTGATGCATTTTAATCGAAATCTGGCTGAACACGTCACAATGCTTACAGGGAATAACATCCAGAGCGGTGTGCGTGTGCGTGTGCGCATTTGCGTGTGCGGCTGTGTGTTTCTCTGTCTCATTCCGTTGTAGCTCTATGAGTGTGTGACTTGAATTCTTATGTGTTTAATTGAAACCTGTTTTATCCCCCATTTACCGCACTCATCTGTGGAGGATTATAGATGGGGAAGGGAGGTGAAGAGAGGGAGGAGGAGAGAGGGAGGAGGATGGGGAAGGGAGAGGGAGGGAGATAAGAAAACTGAAAGGAGGAGAGAGAAAAAATGGTGGGATAGGATTAAACATGGATCAATTGTAGCACGTTTTCGGATTCCGATGAATCCACCAGACCATGTTGGGATTTTTTTTTTTCGGGGTTATCATCCTGATGGTTGTGCCTGCACTACTTTTCTAGGTTTACTTTCTATATTCACATTCTATATTTATAGCTCAGTACTTTCCTGTTGGCCACAGAAACGGAAGCAAAGCAAAGCCATGATGGTGGATAAGAAGATTATAGGCAAAACCAAGTGTGCGTGTGCGCGTGCGTGTGTGTGTTTGTCATTTCAATCCATTACAGCTAATGAAAACAAAGTGGCTGTAATGTTTAATCCTCCCTCTGCCATCAGTCATTCTGATTCTTGATGTTTCAACACACACACACACACTTATCCATCATTACGCATCCTTGTCGTTTTTCTTTTTTCTTTTTTCTTTTTTTTACCCTTTTCCGTTCAGAGACAAATCGATGTGAGCAGACTTTTAAAAATCCATGGAGAAGTTCACAACCTTTTACTGCACTCGGACCAGAACTCATTTCAGGAGTAAACTTTCATTTGAGCTAGAGTTTGGGTCGGAAATCAACAAATCTGTGAAGACATAAAGAAAATTAATATTACACATGAATTCCTTATTTCTTTATGGATTCACAGTCATTCTCCAGCTCGCATTTTTTATTTTTATTTTTTTTCCCTTTGGGCCTCACCGATTTTTATTAGCACACCTTTAAAAAGCAGATTAAAGCGGAGGATTTTAGGATTAGGCTGATATTAAAAATGATGATACCCATTCCACTGTGCATAGAGATTTAATCTGGATCTAAAGATTGAATTTTTTTATTTTTATTTTTTTTCGTTCATAATGCGTCTCACAGATCTCATCTCATGGAGTGGCAGTCTGTCCCGTGGGTGTTGTAAGAGCCAAGTCTATAACGTTTATTAACCCCAGAGCATGATTTTGCCCAACTAATTAAACTTTCATTTCTTGAATGATATAAATATATAAAACGTCAATGTGATTTCGGAGTTTAATTTATTTTAATTTTTTTCTCTCTGGGCAGCGGGAATGTGCTCGGCAAATAGTTTATACGTTGAAATTGGGACACTCTAAATACTTCCTCACTTATTTAAAGGCGGATTTCTACACTGGCGACATGAACTTCCGCTTTGTTCAACTCTTAAAAAGTCTGTGTAGTTCAGAAAATAAAATAATAAAGTGAGGAGGCGTTCATACGGTAATAATGACACTGATAAAATATTTCAAATCTTTGTTTAACCGCAATTTTAAGGTTCATTGTTGTTTTGTGTTTTTACGCATGAACAGATTCAAACAAAACAGAATAATTCAAACATATTGAAAGTAAAGTAGCTAAAAAAATTTTTTAAATGAAAGACACTGTGACCCGGCTCGTTTTCTCAACCACAATGCTTCCCTGCAATGTGATGAAATTAATCCTAAAAACACTTTTGTGCGTTCAGACTCTAAGCTTCTTATCCGTGTGGCCGCTGGAGCTCACGGTAATTCTCTGAATATTCCACAAGTCTGTGGCTGCTGGGTTAAAAAAAAATCTTTCTTTATAATACGTCTTTTTTTTTTTTTACGTATCTTGAAATGAAAAAAAAAAGGTTCTGTGTACAATTTTTTTTTAACCCTTTCTGTTTTTCTGTGTTAGTCCCGAGGAGCAGCTGGCGACGCAAGTGAACACACACGCGCACACACACCGCTGATTCAATCCTGAATTCAGAAGGACGACAACTCAATGGATCCTCGGAGTGATTAGCGTAAGTGGGAGAGGGCACTCTGGGAAATCACATGTCGTCCACCTCGGTTGCCAGCCTCATGTTTCATGTGAGAGACTATTACACACACACACACGCGCACACACAGATCTGCCTTCAATTCATAAACATGTGCTAACTCAGCCGTGTATTTATTCATTTTTCCTCGTGCTCGTTCGCAACATTCGTTGAACAGAGATGTTTCTTTTTTTGTCTCTGGCCCTGATCAGACCCCTGAACCCTTTTCTTTGATGTATGAAGATCAAAACCCACCACCTTTCCGACACCTGAAGGATCTTGTCAGTTTCGGCACAGTTGCTCCAGCCTGTTTTCTTTTTTCCTCCTTTTGATGCTGTCCAGAGAGGGGAAAAAAAAAGAAATCACAATCTTCACGAGATGGAGCAAAAGATCTCGTCTATCTGGAGTATCACGAGGCGCCAACATCCATTTCTACAAAAGAGAGTGAATCCTGTTTTTTTTTTTCGGAGGAGGCTGAGCTCCAATCACTGCACAGCACTGGATTATCCCGGAGAGCCCAACACTCACAGCCTCAGATGGTGGAGTGTCCCTTTACTTTCGTCCTCCTGCCAAAAAACACACGGTCTATATGCGGCGAGTGGAGTTTTTTTTTGGAAATCACTGGGAAGGGCCACGATTATACGCACACCAGAGTCCAGAGTCCTGTGGACAGGATCACGTAAATGAGGCTGGTCGTGGTAGTGTTGGCTGAGAAGTCAGGTGTATATTTAGCATCACCCCATATTTACCCCAAAAAACGAAAACCTTCCCCCGGAGCAGCTTTAAAAATCCAACCCAAGCAAATACAACATGACACGTGTGTGTGTGTGTGTGTGTGTGTGAGGTGAGATGTGAAGGGGATACAGGTGCAGAGATGCTTCACTCTCATCTCTCATCCTCCATCTGGAACAAACACAGACGCTCCGTCCACGCCAGGCTCCGGTCTCCACAAAGCCCCCCCCCCCTCCCTTAAAAAAAACAACAACTTCCTGATGAATTCACCGCGGCTGGGCCTGACAGACGGGAAGATGGAGCCATCGCTCAGCGTCGCGCAGCCACCGCGCTGCTGTTGGTTTTCCCCAGGCCGGGCCCGTTTAAAAAAAAAAAGAGAGGCCTTCCTGTGGGTCCATTTTTCACTGTAAAATACAAAGAGGTGGCGAACGGGAGTATTCGAGCTATCTGGAGCATCTGGAGCAGCTGATTGGCCTGAAAAGGTTAATTGGATTTATTCTGGCCGTGATGATTCATTACCGGGCCGCACGAAAACGATTCATAACAATTTGGTGTCTGATGTGTCTGCAGTTAATTTATTATAATGGCTTGGATAAGACGAGAGAGAAATGGAAGAGGGAATTTAATCTAATTTATATGCCTTAATGTAAATGTATCATTTTCACCTTTATATGGAACCCAGGTTTTCTGAGCTGTGCAGCAGTTTCTATTATGATCATTTATTTCGTTTTGTTTTATATTTTGTGTTCTATTTTTGTCCAAGCCTGTACGGGCGGAGGTCGGCCCGAGGTCGGCTGAGGTTTTGTGGGCCGGAGGGGCCGGGACCCGACCGGCAGATGGTGAACAGAGGGAGGAGGAGGAGGAGGAGGAGGAGGAGGAGGCCACGTGAACCCACCTAGACAATATGGAACAACGGGTGAGTTGAAAACAAAGTTAACTCGATAATCCGGGCTAAACATAAACATCTTCATCTTTTCCTCCCGTGACGTTGACAGATGTCTGCAGGAAAAAATAAAAAAAAAAGATTGAAAATGTATTTCAAAGAATTCGGCTCAAATATTCACGCCAGAGGTGGCGATAGCTGGGATCCGCGTTGGAGTTTCTGTTCTCAGGCAGTGAGACGCTGCCATTAAAAATGTTTCCAAAATTTCCAGAACATTTGTGACATGTGCCAAAATCTGTGTCGGTGAGGGGCCTGCAAAAAAAAAAAAAAAGTGAGATGGGCTCCAAATCCAGAACTTTGTCTCCAGAATAGAAAGAGGAAACACAAATGCAGTGAAGTGCAGTGATTTTCGCCATTTTTGACGCCGTTGAGAGCAGAGGGAGCAGGTCCGGTGCTGCTGTAGCCCACACCAAGAGCTTCTTCTTCTCTCTCTGTCGAAGCGTCCTCCGTGTGTGCACACCTCGCTCCCACCGGCGTCCCCCCGCAACCCCTCCGCCCCCTCCCCCATCTAAAAATAACCCAGTTACCTTCAAGAGGGCGATTAGCGCCGCGTCCCCCGAGAGGACCATCAGCGTTATTCACTAATTCGGCCGCACGTACGCCATTTGACGCAGGTTAGAGAAGCCCTGTCACAAAATAGACCACAGGCCAAACGTCAAAATCGTGGTGGATCGTGTCAGTTCGTTAAACACCAATCAAGCCCCCCCCAGGAAGCAGATTAGCAGAGATTATAAATGTTTTTTTTTCATGTTTTCCTTAGTCATTAATATTTTCAAGTTTGAATATTTAAGATATGAGGTTCAATTTATAGGCTCATTAAGCAATAATGCTTTTGTCATAAAATGATGCAAGGCTCTTTATTTAATTGATCAACTCATCGGGATGTTATTTAATTTTTTATTCTATTTGTGGATTCAGTGCTTTGTCTGAAATGATGTGAAGCCAGTGTTTTCATTTTCAAAATAATCCTAATCATTAAACATAAGATAATACAAAGATAGAACTGTACCGTGTGTGTGTGTGTGTGTTATCTGCAGATTGTGTGAATGGGAGAAATATCATTTAAAACTCGCTTCCTCTCTTTCTCTGCAGGGCCACCAGGAGGTGAGCGGTCATTCCGGCTAATTCCATCACCCAGGGTCCAACGACAACGACAACATTGGGACCACGCACACAAACGCACACGCCAGCGAGACGTAAGACACTCAGACAGACAACACCACACCAATCCATACTGAGTGGGAGGAGATGGAGAGATAATAAAAAAAAAGGAGAACTGCTTTTTAATAAAGACCAAAAAATAAAATAACATTAAAAAGAAAAATAATTCCGGCCCTGGGACGCGGGGTTGCCGCGGCAACAGCGGCGGCATGCCCCTGCATCTTACATTTCACACTGAAGGGGGAAAAAAAAACAAAAAAAAAAAAACTTTCCAGGCATACAAAAAAAATCCAAATAATGCCCGGGGCATCGTGGCCTTACTCTTTATTTTGAAATTCATAGGACAGTGGAGCCAAAGCTCCGTTTTTTATTTGCACCATCAAATTCCCCTCGTCCTGGGCCCCTCTGGACTTTATTTGGCCCCCAAGAGGAGTCGGTTGTGTTCAGTGTGTGTGTGTGTCGCTCAGTTATAAGTGACCCTGAATAATGAGGGGAGAGAAAATCTTAAGTTGCCCGTACACGTGATGCTGATGAAACCATCTGAAACTCTGATGTGATGGAATCTATGCGAAAAATATATTTCAAATATATATATATATATATTGTTTGGAGTCGCAATAAGCCCCAACCAGACTGTGCACCTTCAACGGAGCTTTTAAAATGCTGCATTGAGGGAGTTCCCTTTTTAAAAAGTCCTCCACACTTGTGTTTGTAGATTTTGAACCACCCATTTGGTTCAGGAGTGATATTTGCAAATTCAGTAGAAATAGAAGAGGTACGGTGTCTCTGTGTCGTTGCGCAATGAAGACACACCGGTGCCATGTATTTCATTATATTTGATGACAAATGTATATCATATAATGGCGACTCAATTCAAGTATGCCATTTCATGTTGCGATTCCTAGGAATAATTGCAATTCCAGGCTCCCAAAACCTTTGGAAACCTGAAATATGATTGCGTCCCTGAAAATGGCTGTAAAAATAGAGCCTTTTCATTTCTGAACTGATTTAAAATATATCTGAGGATTTGTCGACCTTGCTCGTCGCGCTTTATACGGCCTACCTCCCAGAATCCTGACAGCAGGCTGGATTAGTTTGACATGTTCCTGTTCCAACATTCAATTAGAGGCAGAATCCGTTTTAAAGCTGCGTTTCTGAAACCTTTTTTTTTTTTTTTTTTTTCCTTACAAGCCATTTGTGTGAGATGGATGAGGACCTTGGAGCCCCGCTGAGAGCCAGCTGCGACTCCACACTCGCCTCCATCAGCGAGGACACGTCCCATTTCCCTTTGTAAGCTGGCACCTCTCTTAACAAGTATCACTGCGTCACATTCATATTTAATGCAGCCGAGTCAAGTTCTGGGAGCCTTTCCATTGGAAGGTCAGAGGTCAAGGCACACTTTATGGAATCCACGACAGCGTTGCAACCAGCTGCTGTATCTTTATCACGTTTCGAGCAACCCACTGCATTGAAAGGGTTTTGATTGTTATTTCTTTCTTTTTTCTGTTGCCCAAGCATCAATTTCAGACGTTGCAGCTTTTAAGCCGTTCCATTTTCTTTATTGCCACGTGTGGGGAGTGTACGCGCCGCACCGTGGCCTATTAGACTGCGGCCGTTTCAGTTTAGTTTGCAGTATGAGTTTAATGGAGCCCTCAGTGGATAATAACCTGTGGTGTAGCTCTGTTTTGGAACCACTTCGGGGATGATGGAGAGGAGGAGGACCGGGAGGAGGAGGAGGTCAGGGTGCAACGTGACCTGGAGGACAGCCAGTCATCACGGACGCGTTTCCTCAGGAGATCGACGAGGTCAAGGTCAGAAAACCACCATAACATTTGACCCACAGCTCAAATTTGAGCCTGTAGATCAAAAATATCTGATGATGATAATAATAATAATAATAATAGCTTTGGTCTGATGTGGCTCGTTCACTTTTGCTCTCAAACAACCTGTGTGCGACTGTAGTGCAGCTATTTCAGTGACTCATCCTCTGTGTGCGTGTGCACGTGTGCGTGCGTGCGTGCGTTGTTAGTGCACTTTTGTGTGAATGTGTTTGTGCGCGTGTGTGTCTTCCACGAAAACTGATTAAGGCTCGTGATTGGCAGCTGACTGTGGGCAAGGGCGTGGGACTGATGTCAGACAGGCAGGCAACACACACACACACAATTAGGAAGCTGATGTCTATAAATAGACGCGACAGACAGACACACACACACACACACAGTCTCTGTGTGGTGGTTAATGAATCTGAATATGACTGTTTTATACGGTATATATATTAACCATTATAGACTTATTCTATTGTTATTACAGGATCATGTGCATGTGCCCATGTGATGCTGTGCATGGTGGACAAAATATTGTTTTATTTATTATTATTATTTTTCCGCCGGAAAAGGCTAAAACGACGCGCTGTGAATCCTGACATAATTATTTTTAAGATATCATCCATTTTATATATAAATACACACACACACACACACTGTGGTTATGTGGTTACTGAGTTTTATAATGCTCCTTCTAATGGTAGAAAATGGACTGACATTACAATAATGCCATCATTGATTGCTGTGTTGTCTTTTTTTTCACGGCCGCGCTGTACCGTTTGAACAGTAAACTTCACTTTAAAGGCGCCGGCGTGTTTCAGTGCAATTTCAAGCACAGACGGGAAAAGAAAAAAAAAAAAAAAAAAGGGGGGGCGATAGCTCCAGACACCCTAAACGTTCCTTTTAGCGGAGAGTGTTGCTTTGCCTCCGCGTGAAAGAACGAGGGCCACAAAAATGCATCTGCACAAAAAAGGAAACGGTGGCGGTGGGGGGCGTTAAAGAGATTTTCATGACTTGGCTCTCAAATAAAAAAAAATATTTTTTTTTTATAGAGTTTAGGACAATATGTCATTATCCTTAATGACACTGCTGCGCGTTTAAAGTTTGGAACATCTGTGACCATCATTTCTCCTGCCATCACTTTATTTATTTATTTATTTATTTTTTACGTTCAAATACTTTTATTGGATTTTTCACAAACATACAAGTTTACCTTAAACCCTGCCCCCAAGCCAACAGACCTGGACCAAACATATATCGATATATGACATCTCAAAGAAAAAGGAGAGAGAGACAGAGAGAGGGACGATTTTTTATTTTATTTTTTACATTTTTTATCATTTAATTCTATATATACATATATCACATTATTTGCCACGCGATGAAGGGGAATATGTTAAATCTGACATTTAGCCCCGATGACTAAATGTGGTTTAATCCCTCGGTGGAGCCAACCCAGGCCGGAGTCCTTCGCGTCGTAGCACTTAGAGACATGAACTTTACTTTTTCACTCCCTGGTTGTTATTCAATTATTTATTGCTGTGTGTGTGTGTGTGTGTGTGTGTTGGGGATTATTGGCTTCCTCACTTCAATGTAAGGCGCGCGCGCGCACACACACAACTTTAAAAAAGTAGGATGGATGAGTTGAGAGGGAAGTTGTGGTGAGAAGCTAATGGATAAAAAGCCTTTTGAGGGAGATAGAGAAGCCCATTATGTGGAGAAGGTGGAGCCGTGGTCACAGATCTGGGGTTCTTTTTCAGCTGAGACCAAAAAAAAAAAAAAAGAAACTCCTGTATCTACAAGAGAGCTGCATTACAGGATAGAATTAGATCTGGGAAAAAGTCTGCAGCTGAAGTCAGAGTGGAGAAGAAAAAAAAATGTGGACTGTTAAGGCTCCGAGTGTTTCTGGTGTGGAGAAGAAAATCAGGTTGTGAGGCTGGAACACGGGGGGGTGCATTGCGAACATCCCATAATGCTTCTTGTTGCATTGTTATTATTATTGGTCATGCAGATATTTAACCCGAACCCCCCCCCCCTTCTCTCTCTCCATCTATCTCGCTCTCGCACTCTCTCCCTCTTTTGCACTCGCTTGCTCTCTCTCTCTCTCTCTCTCTCTCTCTCTCTCTCTCTCTCTCTATATATTTTTCCTCTTCTTCCTCTTCGTCTCTTTATCTGCGACTCACTCGGAGGCCCGAGTGTGAATTTAAATCATTTTCAGACCGACTACTTGTCACACACGAGTCGGGTTGGGAGCTGAAGTGAAGGATCAAAGTCTCGGGGATGAATCGTGCTGTTAGAATGGTCCTCCGACCCCCCCCCCCCCCCCCCCCCCCCCCCCCCCCCCCCCCCCCCCCCCCCCCCCCCCTCCGCCCCCCCCCCCCCTCCCCCCTCCTCCTCCGCCTTTACTCTCCCTCTGCCTCTCCTCTCCGTCCATCATCCGTCTCTCCGACCTCCTTTCTGCAGTTTGCATTTAACGGTAAAATGGATCAGACGAATGCAAACTGTGGCCCAAAACCTCCAAATCCTCCGAATTCGATTTCATATGAATAATAATTTAAAAAGTTAAAGTCGGCGATGTGAAGATCTTGGAGATTAAAAAGAGGCGGGGCTTGTCAAAGCTCTGATTATTGTTCATCCCCCACCGGACGTGGGTAATAAATGTCAGAATATGACTGATTACAATCCCTGCGGATCCAGTGAAGAGCGATCCATAACAACTCAAAAACAGATTTACATTTCATGATTATGAAATTGTCTCTTTATTTGTTCTTTTTCGTTTTAATTTGAATTATATCAACAGGGTCCAACTTCACGATTGGTCAATTGACGCATGTTCGTCCGAAATTGTGACGCTGTCAGAAAAGTACAGAAACGAAGAGAAAATAACCACATGTGGTGGGGAACCCCCTGTAGGGATAAGAGGGAAAAAAAGGTGCTTGAATAAATCACATCTGCATGCGCTGACTTTTTTTTGTGTGTGTGTGTGTGTGTGTGTGTGTGTGCATGAATGTGTGTCATATCTGATTCCATGTGTGTATTTTTGTCTCTGCAGAGACTCTCAGCATCCAAACTGTGACTTTTGCTTTGGTCAACGTGGGGAGATGAGGAGCGCAGGATGTCTACAGGTACACAACTAAACACACACGACTTGTGTGTGTGTGTGTGTGTGTGTGTGTGTATAAATATATATGTATATATACCCTTGTACATATATTCAGTGTTATTTGTTCAGATTTTTACAATTTAGAGCCAGGAACAAGATAATGAGTAAAAGAAACCTGAGTCATGCAAGTTTTTAATAAATAAATAAAAAATAAAAAAATCATATTCAGGTTACTTTGTATGTATCTATGCATATATATATTAACATACAGTTACCATGGTAACATCCACCTTGTTTCAAAAAAACAAAACACAGAACGTGTCGGGTTTTTGGTCCCATTTAAGAATTTGAAAGACTTGGGAGCGCGTACTCGCGTTCCAATTATGTTTCGCATTTAAAACCATAAAAATGGAATTGCATTTTTTTTTTTTTTTTGTCACCTTTGACCTTTCTTCGCACCCGAGGCCGAGAGCATTTAAAGGCGGTAAAAAACAAACGCTAAAACTGGCGCGGCCTGATTGAAATGACGACACGCTCGGTGTGTTTTCTGACCCCGGGGCCACGCCGCAGATCTGAGTCGGATATCACTTATTTTCCGTGGCGTGGCGGCGAAACCGCAGATTGTGTCTCCAATGTCATTTTCCGACTGCGGCAGCAGTGATGTCACATGACACCTGGAGGAGGAAGTGAAATCGCTGCCGACTCACTCGTCTTCCTTTTGGGGCAGGGGCGGGGATGGATGGAGGAGGTGCGACAGGTGTTGGAACGCACACCTGCAGGGGCCCCCCCGATTGGTGCATTGTGGGTTGTTTTTGGTCGACACCGCCGTGTTTACGTTGACAGGCGTGTAGATGTTGTCGTGCTGTGAGGCGCGGCGTGCGCGCGGATGGCAGCCTCAGCTTGATAAGTGGCGAGGGGAGGAGAGCGGCGCAGAGCAATTATTCTGGAGGAGGAGGAGGAGGAGAGGGGGTGAGGGGGTTAGGGGAGGAAGAAAGTGGAGGTGACGAGTGGAGTTTGAACGCCCGTGGGCGGATGAGTGAAGCAGACGAAGGAGGAGGAGGAGGAGGAGGAAGAGAGACATTAGTGACATCATGAGGATGATCTCCTCCTCAGACTGTGTGTCTCACCTCCTCTCCTCTTCCTCCTCCCATCTCTCTCTCTCTCCCCTTCTCTTTCCCTCCCTCTCTCTCTCTCTCTCCCCTTCTCCCCCCACCCCCCTCTCTCCCTCTCTCTCTCTCTCTGTTCCCCCCTATCTCTCTCCCTCCCTCTCTCTCTCCCCTTCTCTTTCCCTCCCTCTCTCTCTCTCTCCTTCTCCCCCCACCCCCCTCTCTCTCTCCCTCTCTCTCTCTCTCTGTCTCTCCCCCTCTTTCTCTGTCATCTTTGCCTCCCCCTCTGTCAGTCCCCGTGATAGGAGGATGAATCAGAGCGTGAAGAAGGAGAAGAAGAAGAAGAAGTCACTGTGCTGTGAACAAAGCCCCCCCCCCCCATCCAATCTCCTGACTGTTCTGTTTCCCCCAGATTGAAACTGTCAGGATTGGAAGAGTCTGGAGTTATTTTTATTTTTGTTGTTGTTTTTTTTTCCTGAGAAGGAAGAGAATATTCAATGATGTGTCACTTTCAGTTTTTAAAGAATATTTCCCCTGGCCTCTTTGTTGTGATTTTTTATTTTTTTTTTATTTTTTTTAACCCAGTAGCACATTTTGACTTTATTTGCTCCCAATGTGTCTGGTGGCAGCTTGTTTTTTTTTCCTCTCTCAGAGAATGATCATCCCTTGTTTCATCACATCTCTTCATTGTTTTTTTTCTTCCCCTCTCTTTCTGTTTCTTCCAGATCTCTCAGTGAAATCCATTTCAACCAGCCCCCCCCCCCGCTTTTTTCCTGAGAAGGAAGAGAATATTCAATGATGTGTCACTTTCAGTTTTTAAAGAATATTTCCCCTGGCCTCTTTGTTGTGATTTTTTTTTTTTTTTTTTTTTTTTTTAACCCAGTAGCACATTTTGACTTTATTTGCTCCCAATGTGTCTGGTGGCAGCTTGTTTTTTTTTCCTCTCTCAGAGAATGATCATCCCTTGTTTCATCACATCTCTTCATTGTTTTTTTTCTTCCCCTCTCTTTCTGTTTCTTCCAGATCTCTCAGTGAAATCCATTTCAACCAGCCCCCCCCCCCGCACCCTGAGAGAGATTTCCCTGCCAGACTGTCAAACTGTGTGAGTACCACAGTTTACGGCTTTTGCTGGGGAAAAAAATAAATAAAAATCAATTTCCCTGAGCATCCTCTTTTTGCATCAAGTTATGTACAATGTCAATATATTTTATAGTGCTGTGTTGATCAGACGTTGGTATCCCTTCCTCTGCTGTAGGGAATTAGAAAAAAAAAATCAATTCAACTCATTCAGTGGAATCTGGATTGTTGCGTCAGAGTCCGATGAAAGCTCCTCTCCGCTTCAAAGCTGCTCGTCGTTAGAAAGCAGAACGGTGTGTCACCACCTCGAGAGTGTGAAATAAATAATACAAAAGAATCCATATTTCATCACTTCCTGGAGCTGAGTCGGTGTCACGTAATCCCCACAACCCAGGAATAAATGCCGTAATCCATCCGCGGGTTAAAAAGCCACCCAGTTGGAGTCCGTTAACACCCCAGGAGATGATCTCCACCATGTGAATTATTTTCCTCAAACAATATCACAAATTCAATTGTCCTAACGTGCAAAGAAGACAAAAACACGTGGCTGTGATTATTATAATTTTTTGGCATTAGGTGATTTGTAAAATCTGAGTTCAAACCTGAGGGGGGGAATCCTCCTACAAACCCCATTTAAGTTGTGTGGGAGCTGTTTGTGTTATATACAAGTACATATATGTATATATATATATATATATATATATCAATGTAAATGTAAGGGACTGAGTGACTGACGCTGATTGCGGAAACGCTGTTCGGACAAAAGAGGGAAACTAAGAAAAACTGTCAAACCATGTTATTGTTGAATCCACTCCACACACACACACAGTGACGCGGCGCATTCCATAGCACCGCACCCATATAATCCTATTTTCTTTTCTTTATTTGATCCAACCTCCGTCCCCGTCTCGTCCCAATGACATTTGGTCTCCTAAAAGCGTGTCCTTGGGACAAGTCTATGTGGAGGAGTGCCGCGATTTGATTTCCTCCACAGAGTCCCACCTCTCACTCTGAGAATTGAAAATCAAACGTCTCAAAAATCATTATTCAAACAATGCCGTCTGATATTGCGTCCCACGCTGTTTTTATTCTGTCTTTGTTTCCCTGTCGTCCTGCGATGATGATGATGATGATGATGAGTCACAGTGTGAACAGGTGTATTAGTCACCTGTCTCCCCCGAGGTGTGAGAAGTAATTTACAGGAAGAAAAACGTCTTTAACCCACGGTATGTTAATATTTCAATATTTTTAGAGCTGTTTTTCTCTCCCCCTCTGAGAACCAAGAGTCCAGCAAAAGATGTAAGATTTCAGTATTTCAAATTGAATTGGCAGCACAACACAGAGACCGATGGGGGAAAAAAAACAAAAAAGCAAGAAAACATTTGGAACTGAAACAAGAATAAGAAGGAAAATGGCTTTAATGGAAATGGAGCTGGCGTGGAAAGTATAAATTGAAATGAAGACTGTGGAAACGGATGCGGGTTAGTGGTCAGTGTCTGGAAGAGAGTGTCACGCGATGTGATTGGTTCACAGATTAAATCTGGAGTCGATTGCTCCTCCAGAAGAGATTTAATCCAGCGTTTACAGGAGAAACTCGATCTTAATTTATTTTTTATTTTTTTTTCTTCTGGTATAAAACGTATCTGCTCCACAAAAGGATTTGAATCTACATTTTGTCAATTTTTTTATTTTTTATTCCCAATTCACCCAAATTCCATTCGGTGAAAAAAGCCAAGTCGGAGCTCACGTGAGATCTGAACAGTATTTCCTCCATGTTCTTCTCTCCCAGGGTAAAAAAATAAAAATATTCCCGACGTCTGCGTATGAACAAGAATATGAGGATGACAACTGACAGTATGATGCGTTTTTTTAATGAGATTAATTACTCATTATATCTGAAGTTCTCTCTTTGTCCCCCGGCGCATCTCACAGAGTGACATGCAGTGATTTACTCAAGCTGGTGTATTTACATCTGGTGTTTGCCTCCTGACTTGGGCCGAGTCGTCTCAAGGCAAGTTGAACTCATCAGCGACTGCACAAAAAATAACTTTAATTAGACTCATTAAGTTATTACCCATGAATATCTTCAAAAGTAAACACATTCCATATTTGTCATTTCTGTTCCGTTTACTGATTTTTTTTTTTTTTTTTTTAATCCCTCCCCAATTTTTTTCTTGAATAAATTCACGTTTTGAGTCGAGCACCATTCTCCACCTGTTAATCAATTCAAAATGTATCGTTTTTTAATATTAAAATGAGCTCCCGTCTCTGACCTTACGTTCTGCTCTCACTCTTCAGCCTTTCACTCAACAAGGACTCGGGTCCATCCCTCCATCCATCTCACAGGTCCGAGGTTAATGCTATACGGGTCGTGTAGCTTCACAGACCTATGGACCTTGAAGGGGGTGCGATAAAAAAAAATATTAAAATGTACCTCGATGGGGAGAAGGATGATTTGAGTCATGTCACGTTGACACTCAGGGGTGTCAGAAGCACTTTGCTATCTCAATTTCTCTCCTTGAGACATAGTGCTCTATTTTCTCCTCACATTTACATAGATCCATCCCATCGTAAATTCTCTGGAATGTGTATAATGTTGTTTTTTTTTCTTTTCTTTCCGGGAAGCATCAGCTATGGTGAGTGCGTGAAGAGATGGATATTTATAATCCAGACGTTTTTTTTTCCTCTGTATTGTTTTTATGATGACGAGAACCAGATGTTTTGTTTTTTGCCTTCTATAGACTGGTGTTTTATTGTATTTCAGTCGTCCTGCACCTGAATTCAAAGTGGAGTCCTGTGAGTCACCTCATTCTGGGTTCTCAGTGTTCCACATCTCTTGTCGGGAAAACTGTCGGCAGACGGAAAAGGAGGAATACGCCGTAAGTCTGTCCACACACAAATGCGACGCAAATGGTCTGGAAATGTGTGTGTGTGTGTGTGTGTGCGTACGTGCCAATTTCAATCCAGTTTATTTATGGAGCCCACAGCCATGTACAGCCGGGCCAGATGCTGCATAAAGAACAAGACGGAAATCTGTCTCAGGCAGTGGGAACCCAAACTGGGAAAAATGGGATTACCGGGGAGCAATGTAGTCCAAATGTAATATTATTTAAATTAATAATTGAACAGGGCCCAGTAAAATGAGTCCAGGATTATTAATAGTAGTTTCTCACGGATCATGCTAAAGAGCCCCGGAGCTTCTTCTTATACTTATTCAGAATGAACCATGAATTCACCAGTTCAGGATTGAATAGGAAATCAGGAGGATAAATACACATGATTAGATTATATTTGGCGTTTGTGGCCGCAGGTCAAATATTCATCCACCTTTTAGCTCTGTTTTGAGGTCCCTGCAGGAAGTGGACTCGTTGTTTGAGGGGAAACCAAGACCATGAGCTGAACGCTGCTAAAGGGCTGAGGGGGAGCTGGAGGGGAAATCTTTTAGATATTTTCCATGGATAAACAGATATGAGCTGGAATAATAATGAAAAAAAAAAACACCTCACACAGGCTCGTTCGCCGCCTAAAGCATTTTTTTCCTGGCAAACCACATGTTTTGACTTCTTTGTCTTGTGTGCTTATAATTTCCACAGAAATGGAATCAAGGACGTGTCGTTGAGCTGGAAAGTCTTAAGATGAGAGCGGGAGGACGACCCGTCCACTTCGGCTGAGACAGTGAGTCCAAATATTTTATTTTGATATTTTTATTTATTTTATTCTTTCTCCTCTCTGTAAATGTGAATGTGATTTTTTTTTTTTTTATAAATTAAAAATGAAGCAACGAAAAAATGACTTGAACAAGTAATTCAAGAAGAAACGGGTTATTTCACTGCACTGATTTTGGGGATGTATGAAAAAAAACCCACTAATGTGGATTCCATGGATTTCCATAAAAATCTAATATGTTTCCCACAGTTTTGTTAATGGGAAATAAAAGACACAAGTGAAAAGCACACATTTATTAAATATTTCTCTGTAACTCAGTGTTTTCCCCACATCCTGCCTTTTTCTTGTGGTTTACCATTTTTTGTCATCTTCTACTTGTCGTAAAAAAAGAAAAATCATGTATTATTTTGTGATAATGTCTAAAAACCATTCAAAGTAGATTTTTTGTGGGGTTTTTTTGTTTTTTTTCTCATGCGCAACCGCTGTGATTCAGCAGCTGAGTCACCGGTGTTTTTTTTTTTACCTGAGGACGGTGCAGGAGACGCCTAATGGGACAGGTGATGAAAAACAGATAATGAGACACTGGAGTCGCTAAAGTTCCCCAAGTTCAATTCCACGAAATCTCCCAGAGAAACATTTGGCCTTTATTCTCAGGTAGTGTCGGGGCGTGCTCATTAAAAAACTCGACTGTGGGCAGCACAGTCGACACGGCAACAGGTGAGTCAGGCAAATTAAAAGAAGACGCCACTTCCTGCTTTATAAATAGCATTTCCTGTGATTTCATCATCTACTCCACTTTTGTGAGGGCCACGGTGTCGTTCTGTTTGAAGAGTTTCTGCATTTGCTTTCTATTTGTGCATTCGAAATCAAAATGGCCACTCATTGTGCATCAAATAAGTCGATTCAGTTAAAAAATCCACTTTTTTTTTTTTTTTCCTTCATATTGATATTCATAATGAACACGGTTACATTTCCTCCCTCTCAGCCAGGATGCTTTATCTGTCTTTTTTTTTTCTCCGTGTCAGGAATGTGCAATATTTGTCCCCCGGAGCCGCAGTAACTGAGCGAGGAGGCTCACGTCATAGAAAAAGGCACGTGGGTTGTTTTTCTTCTCTCTCTTTTCTTCGGCTCATATGTCTGTGCACCGCACGGCTCTCCTTGCCGCGTTCATTGATGCAGGTATGTTGCGGTGAAGGGGTGAATGGAGGGTCTCTGTTTACCTGCTGTCCACCACGCACCATTTGGCACCCAGAAAAGAGAGGATGAAGGTCCGTCTCTTTGTGTGGAGGAATTTGAGAATGGAATATAGTCATACATTCAGAACCAGAGATCCCACACAGGATGGGACGCTCCGTCCTCTCAGGCTATTTAAAGAGGTCAAGGGGTAGGATCTGGACATGTCCATTTGAGGTATTATTTCTCCAAAAGCTTCAACTTATTCAACTTTTATTTTGTAGGGTCAGGGTAATTATCTCCTTGTAATATAGAAAATAATCAGGAAAATGTTTTAAAAAAAAGTTGAAAATATGCCAGACAAGAGATAACTTAATATTAGATTTTAAAAAAATAAATAAAAATAAATGAAGATGCAGCACAAGTCAAAGCAAACTGCATTTCAGTATCCAAAGTATGTAAAAGTGAATTATGTTGTCGATTAGTATGAGTGGGAAGTGTTTGATTGTACTCCCCCCGTAGTAAATGTTGCATCATTTCCCATTTCATGACCTGGAGAAACTTATTTTCATGATAAGGTACCTGCCGTTTGGCACCTGGCCTCCGAAAGGCTAACCAGAGTAAAAGTCACAATGACGATTGTACACCGGGAGCCTTGATGCCGGGATTTATCTGCGGGCCAAGGTTCCACCTGCAGGAAATCCTGCTCCTGGTGATGAATTGTGTTTTATTATTATTACAGGTGTTATGAGGAGGTAGACCTAGACCTGTAGCCTGTAAATTTACTCTGAAGATTGAGAAATGACTGGAGGTTGAACTGCGGCGTTAAATTTAAATAATATAATGAAAGGATGAAAACCTTTCCACGTATCCAATCGGTTTAAGGCAAAGGAAATGTTTCTGAGGTCTAAGAGTTCAGAGCCACTTACGGTTCAGTCGTAGATGGAAGCTTTAACTGAGTGACCTGCACGGATTTCATATTCCTGGCCGTTTCAGTTGGTAAAGGCTGCTGCTGTAAAGAATTGTGTCTCAGAGGGTTTTCCTGACATTATGGGATGCCAGAAGCCTTTGTTAAAGCCTTTTTTATCCCCAAAACTGGACTCTATGATATTTAATATTGTTGTTGAAAATATTTATTTTTGTGAGACGACAGAGTTTATATTATTTACATGGGAAAACTTTTTTTTTTTAATGTACAATTTTTGTCATCAATAATCAATATCATATTTCTTTGAATCTGTCTCCATATCTGTGTGTGTATACATATTTATTTTGTTGTGATTTTTACAGTATCATATGAAACCTGTAGGAGAACAGCTGCTGTTAATCAGTGGCGGCTGATTAACCTTCACCTGCAGGCGGCAGGTGACTCTAATTAACACTAATTAGCTGGTTGACACCACCAGGACAAATCAGAATGATGATTACACGGACACTTTATGAACATATGGAGACATGAGGACACGTTTGATCATGCGTTGGACATGGGAAGCTGCTCGGATGCTGATTGACTTCTTGATTTTATGTTACACCGCTGCAGTAGCCACGGTGACGGGACCGAACACACAGACACACTGTGACTGAAATGTGCATCAACACACACACACACACACACACACACACATTTAATGCAGGGTTTTCATTTACCTGAGGTCAGGGACACTATGTACAAACAGCATAATGAATGATGGAGTAAAATGAATATAATGCTGCAATGCACCGCCCACTTCAGATGTAGCTATCTGAGTGTGTGTGTGTGTTTGAGATGGTACAGTATAAATGAAGGGATTCTAAAGGGTAATTATTTTTTTCAGCTGAAGAGAGAAGCCTGTAATTTACAGGATCACAGTTGAAAGTGTGTGTGTGTGTGTGTTTGCGTTGCTGTCTTTGTGAGGACCAGTTTCTGTTGGACTCCAGAAGAAGTGTGTTGTTTTTTTTATGATTGTTCATGTCAACAAAACTTGAACCATTCATAGTTTGGCTGAACAAGCATGTGCCAGGCATTCATCAGCCTGTGGGTCTTGATTGAAAAATCAGAGCTGTGTGTGTGTGTGTGTGTGTGTGTGTGGTTGTGCACTAATGATCTTGAAGAGAAAAATTGAGCTTGAAACAGAATGAAATGCGCTTTTTGTAGACGTGCTTTGATTCCCGTGGCGTCTCGCAGCTGAAATAATCATTCAATAAAATGACAGAGTGAGAAGCTTTGATTTATTATGGCATGCAGATAGTTAGAATATACAACTGAACAGGAGCTTGTTGGCGGTGGTGTCGTCACCGTGTGCAGCAGGACTCAACTCGTGGTCGGTGAAGCGAGTGAAGCTGCAGTCTCCCCCCCCCCCCCCCCCCCCCCCCCCCCCCCCCCCCCC
>JAFBJU010001433.1:4589900-4604900 GCA_016785305.1 Colistium nudipinnis
GGGGGGGGGGGGGGGGTGTTGCTGCTCTGTCATTACACAGCGGACGATGAAGTGCCGGGTTGCAGGTTTTTAGAGAAGAGGACTGGAGTTATTCAAGCGTAAAGAGTTGTGGGTCATTGGACACTTGAGAAAAAAGCCAAACACTTTTTTTTTTTCCGTCCGTGGGTGTGATTTATATCGCAGGTTTCGGGAGAGCTGGTCTTTAAAGAGAACCGACGTGAGAATAAATCCAATCGCTTCGGCAAGAGCGATGTTGATTCGTGGCCTTCAGGGCCTTGTTTATTTATTTTCTATTTCTTCTGATGGTTTCCACCAGGAGAATGAAGAGTTTGAGGAGTGAAACGCTGTGATTTGCTGAGGCAGAATCTAAAAGGGACGAGAAAGATTTGCTCTCTGGCTTCAGATCTTCAAGAAGGGCGCACGCCTTTCACCGTTCTGGAAATGCGCACGCACGCAAGGGGCGATCAATGAAAGAGAGGGAAAACAGATGGTGATGGAGAACGCCAAGGGCGGTGAATCAAAGAAAAGTGGAAAAGAAACAAAACCTCGGCTCAAGGTCTTCTCAAAGTAACGTCTCACTCTCTCTCTCTCTCTCTCTCGTGGTGATTGTATCGTCCACTTCAATGGGAGACCTTGACACCAGGCTGATTTCTTTGATCAGGAATCTGAAAAACCAGGCAGATGATGAGCCCGGAGTGAACGTCGGATAATTGGTCGCTTCAGGGCCTGTCAGCTGGGCTAATTAAAAAACAAAAAAAAAAAGAGTTCCATTCCGGCATCGTGATTTACGAAATGATTGACTAAACGCTGAATAGAAAAGAATTCATTTTTTATGTCTGTGGTTATTTTTTGGAGAGATTTTCCAACGGTGTCGCTGGCTGGATTTATCGAGATTATTCTAAAATATTATTCCGCGCAAAAGTGAAAGTTTCGGATGCTGATGCGGGGCCGGGAATAATTTTGATGTGGCGATTGTGTTTTTCTAAAAGTGGATCTCTAATGGTCAGTGACGTTGTGAGGAAATGGTTTGTTGTGTGTGTGTGTGTGCGTGTGTCTTTCAGCTCGTTTTTATGAATGTTTGACCCACGCAAATCTTCTTATTGTCCACAAACCTTTCCGACATTATATCGGAGTTCTCCGAGTGTGTGTTATTCCTCCGTCAGCCATGGTGCGTTGACCTCATAACTCAAGAGCAGTGTTAATTAAACTCGTTTAACTGGGAGCAATTTTCCCCATGTTTGAATGAATGATCTTTTAACATCTTTTTTATGCAAATAAGCTCGGCTGCTTTTTTTTTTTTCTTCTTCTTCCCTGAATTCACGTGATAACAGAGGAGCTCAGTCGGTGTTGAACGGAAATGTGTTATTTTTGAATGTTTTCTATTTTTGAGTTATTTCACCACCACCGATTTATGTCGTCCAGCACCTGTAAATGCAAATCAATCCGCTGCTAAAAATAGTCCCCAACCTCCGCTCCACGTCCATCCCTCCTCTTTCCTCGTCCTTTCATCTCTGTGACACTGTGGCAGATAAATTATGATCCAGGAGAACTCGGTGATACTTAAGTATCTCGACGTCGGGTCGTTCCCGCTTCAAAGTCGTCCTCTAAAGAAGAAGAAGAACCCCCGTGTAAAAATTGTAAACATTTTTACCCTCCTTATCAGCACACGCGTGTGCGCTCGTTTCACCGTTTGTTTTATCTGGCTTGTTTTTTTTGGGGGAGGGGGGGGCGGGCGATTATCCTCATCCGCTGTGTTTGTCCTTCACGCTGCGGAGGCAGATAATACTTTTATGATTAGCAATTTTTATGCCAGGTAATTGCCATCTGCCTTTCTTTTTTTTTTTTTTTTTACACATTTGCATTTTCCAAAACAAATACATCTAAAATAGGGCCTCCGCACTGATGGGCGAGAGGTCAGGATTTAATTTGAAGGTCCCTCACTCCTCAGAATGAAAATAAACAAGATTGTGGCGGGAATGAAATCACAGCGGCTCATAGTTCAGATTAGATTTCGTGCGGCGTGACGCACACACACACGCACACACACAAGTGAAGCCGTCTGAATGTGTCTGGCCCTTTGTGGAATTTATGAATTCTAAAGTTTATTGACTGATTATTTTATCTGCAGTTTGGCCTCAGATCAGTCTGCGCTCACACGGCGGCGCATCTTTCATCCAATTAAACCCCTTCATTCGGCAACGCGTCGTCCAATTGGATTCATTCTCTCTCGTTTTGTATCTGTACGCAGCATATCAGCAGGAGGAAGTGAAGACGAGAGAGGAAGTGATGGACGAGGTGAATTAATATTGATGCAAAGGCGACAACGGGAAGAAGGATGGATGCTGGAAGTAATGAGGCGTTTGCTTTGTGGCGGAGATGTATTGCAAATCCCTCTGTGTGCGTCTCATTCTGGGCAAAGTGACTCAAATCCTTTTGGTTATTGATTCAGGATTTAAACGGCTTGTTTTTTTTTTCCCGGTAATAACCGAACAGATTCGGACTGGAGTGGAAAACACAGATTTAAATCCATTGTTTTGATTAGAATCCATCATGAGCAGAGTTTGTGTAGTTGTATTGCTGTTTTTTTGTTTTTTTTAGTGATTGCACACATTTGGAGGTGTGGAACAGGCCCAGCTGTGAGGTATTTAGTAGCGGGGTCAGAGGCCCCTCAGACTCTCAGCGGCTGCTCTTCACCTGAGAGAAAAAATATACATTTAAACCAGTTTTAAAGCTCAGCTTTTGAATGCATGAATGCTGGTGTGCTCACGGTGACCTCTGACCTTTGGGATGCCTGTCATCCATCTACTTCCACGTTTGATGCGCATTTGCAGAAATGTCAGTGACATGATGACGGGAGCGTCGGCCATCTCCAGCCTCTTTAAAGCAAAGGTTAAGTCAAGACCTAAATCACTGCGTGTGACTCACTTCAGCTCAGTTTGTCACTCGGAGGGAGAGAGAGAGAGAGAGAGAGAGAGAGAGAGAGAGAGAGAGAGAGGTGTCTAATGTTATGGTGGCATGCGATGACTGTGAAGGAGGTGTAAGGCCGCAATACAGATTTTTTTCTTTCCTCCTTCTTCCTCCCACATTGTTTCTAAACAGATGTTTGTTTATTTTATCCTCTACTTCCTGTTTATGGACACACACACACGCACACACACACATACACACACACAGCAGGTTGCCCTTGAGGTATTTTTTTAGTCATGCAGATGCCCACCGCCTGTGCAGAACTGCAGTCACGCAACCCTGTGTGATGACTGTAGCACAACACAGGCCAGTGTGTGTCTGTATTTGTGTGTGTGTGTGTGTGTGTGTGTGTGTGTGTGCATGCATGCATAAGTGTGTGTGCCTGTGTGTGGGAATGATATAATAACATGAATAAGCATGTATATAAGGATATTTGGTGTTCTTTAGTACCCTGTGCTGTAATCTCAGCGTTTGTGGTTGTGCGTTGGATATAATCAGGATTTGTGTGTGTGTGTGTGTGTGTGTTGTTTCATCAATAGTTGGCAGGTTAGCAAAATACTTTTTTTTTTTTTTTTTTGTATTGATTTCACACCGTCACCCGGGGAGTCGCCGCAGCCTCCTGCCAACAAATCCCAGATTAATGGTGTGAGGATTAAGGGGAACTGTGATAACCGCTCCCGGATGACGCCCATATAAGGAGTGAGGTGCAGAGACATGGGGGTGGTCTGTCTAAATGCATATGGCGGCTCGTTAGCTCACACGCTTCCACCGAGAAGCTACTGGAAACGGAATCCAATGCTTCACCCTTAATGGACTCACACGCACACGCACGCACACAATGCAACACAATGGTTATCGACGTCCGCACAGTCAGATCATTGATCCAAAGACTCTCCCTTCAAATGATATCACGTCTACTTTGCGGCCACTTTTGCTTTTTGTGTCTTGGACACAGAGACACTTCACCTCACAACCTGCACACACACACACACAACTACACTCGGCGTGTTCACATCAACCGGTGCCGCCTGTCCATCATTAATATACATGATTATTAATATTCTTTGGTGAACCTGTTGTGATGTGCATTCCTGCAGGGAATTATTGTACTGTGGATGCCATATTGTGACTCAAGGTCCATTTTTGTTTGTTTTGTTTTCCTCGCCTGTTCTGCAGACTTTCGGTCTGTGGCGGTGTTTTGACATGTCGCCCGCAATTTGCCGTTTTACGTATTCATGTATTCAAATATGCTTGTTTGCTGCCATCCAGGGATTTTATTTATTTTTTGTTGCCCCCTAAGGCCTGATTGCGCTGGTCTGTGAGCGGGAGACCCCCGCGTGTGCGCACAGACACGTGACGTTTACGAGACGTTTGTTGCCTTTGTTTTGGAGCGCCCGGACGCAAATTCACCCAATCCAATTGAGGAAATAGGAAAAGTGACTCCAAGGTCGTCTGAAGGTCTGTAAATATATTCCAGCTGCGTTTCCCTAACTGCAGGTCAAAAATGATCAATATCCCGATAAAATAGGAATGAAATGTGGTTTTTTTTTGTTTTTTTTTACAAAAAGCAAAGGTGAGCCACCAACTGAGAATATCTCGCAACCAGATCTGTTTCCATCCATCCACCTTAATTAAAAGATGTTCCCAATTGCCCTGATTGGCCCGAGGGAAATTACCAATATAAATACTTTCTGATAAAGAAAACGCCGTCACATTGCCAATAGGATGCAGAGCAGTGGATGCTGAGTCACACACACACATACACACAAACACTGTGTCTGGGGCAGAACCTGCAGGAAAAAGTTGTTATTGGAGATTTGAGTCATCGGGTGGAAGGAGAAGTCGCTATTTTTTTTTTTTTTTTTTTTTAGGAATTATTCAAAACAATATCCCCTCAGGACTTAATACGTGTCTTTATTTCCTTCAAAAGCACCAATAGAGCCATATATTGTATTTCATTATATGTACATCATCGTCATTTTTTTTGCATTTTAATGCTCAAAATATCCCATTTCCAATTCTAGGCACACATGGTTCTTCACCGTTATAGAATAGAGAGACTGTGGCACGTTTATATAGATTCTGCATCACTTTTGCTTTTAAGTCATATAATCCATTGCCGGGAAAATGAATAAGCCGTTAGCCTAATTTAATTCAGTGGCCCCACTGAGGATTTGCCCATGTTTTTTTTTTGTTTTTTTTAGGGGGAATTTTATCCTTTGCCTGAAATCACTGCTGCTTCACTGCTTCTACAAATAATAATAATATCGAAAAAAAACACTTTATATAGTTGGTGAATACGATAAGAGCGGAGGTGGAAATATTTTAGCGTTAATTAATTCATTTTTAAGTTTTTTATGAAGCTCCATTTTTCTTCCCCCCCCCCCTCATATATCGTCTATAGGTTTAATTACCTGGTTCTGGGTCCTCTCTGACTGTCACAACCAAGTCAACGCTCCAATTAGTTAGAAAGGTTCATTTCCCAGCTCAGTTTTATCTCCCTGTGTGTGTGTGTGTGTGTGTGCGCGTGTGTCACAGCGCACTGTTGTCGTAGTGTAAATGAGCACATGTGCGGCACTGGCTGTAAAAGCGCATTTATGTGTTCGAGTTGAAATCTTCTGCGTGTGCAGCAGGATGTGAGTGGGAGGTATAATTACTTTGCCTTCAGAGTTGTTTGGAAAAAGTATAAAAAAATTATATATTTTATGTGCAAATGAATAATTTACACACATGTATTTTTTTTTATAGGTAATTACTCAGTATGCAGTATTCATGTCAGAAACGCCTGTGTGAAGTGGACAGGATTCAAAGCACCGCCGTGTGAGGTCGTTAGTGGAGGCCACGCCCCCCTCAGGGATCAACATTTCATTTTTTAATCGCCCTTCAGAGCAGACGCGGCTCGTTAAGAGTCCAGCGGAACTCTTGTCACCTTTTTATGGGCTGTTTTTTTTTTTTTGCTGCCTTAAAGATGAGCCGCTGGGATGGAGACATTTTAAAGTTCAGGCAGAGTTGGAGGACCTAAAAAAAGTATTTTTTAAATCTTTTTGAGATTTTCATTTTCACTCCCCGACCTCTAGTGAATGAAAAAAAAAAAATCTCAGCATCTTCACTCCGCTTCTGTTGTTTGTGTTGACCCTGGTTGTTTTGTCAAGTTTTTGTTAGACACCATTGTGTCGTAGGATAGTTTCGCCTCGTACACCTTGCTGACACTCCTGCAGCTTCCTCTCTCGCTCTCCAGCAGGTCAAATAAATGTTTGCGTCTTATCAAGCTTCTGATTGGAGGATTAAAGGGGCGTGTCCAGGCCTCCTCATTGTGCATGCTGTGTGTGTTTTCTGTGTGCACCCGCACAGCGCCTGCAATGTGGAGGTCCGGACGCGCACAGGCCACCGCACCAGGAGCCCTTCGTGTCGTTTCCCGCACACATGCTGCACCGTGCATGCATGCACAGTTTCACGCTGACACACACACACACACACACACACACACACACACACACACACATACCCTATGGATTTGTGTATTGACTGAGCACAGAGCGACGTTCCCCTGTGAGTGGGGGGGGGGGAGTCTCCACAGAAGCAGAACAGCTCTCTGATTGGTTGAATGGCCTTCCATTATATATTTATATTTAATGTTTTTTTGTTTTATCTTGATTTCTGCAGCACAGTCGGATAACATTTGCATTTAAATACGATTTGAGCGTGCGTAGACGTTCCTCACAGCAACTTGTATCTGACCATGTTCACACGGCCATAATCCAAAGGCAGTATTCCGATGGTGACGTATTCCTTATAGGATTTTCCATTTGAGAGTACTAGCACATTTAAGGACATTAAGAACAAAAATTATAAAATCTAATATTGTAGTTTCAATAAGATTGTAGGGGGTGGGGGGCATGTTTAAAAGCAAAGCCTGCTGGGAGCTGTTGACATTCTGGATTCATGATGTTTCTCAGGTGATATTTTGGTGTTTGTTTGTTTCTCCGCCATTGAGAGCTTTTTGTCTCCAACGTGTTCACGGTGCAGAGGTCGACCTGGGTCACACACACGGTCTCCCGGGAGGATTACAAAGAAAAGAATGTATTACTACTGATGATAAAAAGAGAGAGAGAGAAGGGAAAGTTGAAGAGGCATCCATCAGCAGTAAAGTAATGAAATGTTGCCGTTCTGGTGATGGATGGATGACAGGGGGCAGGACCGATCCATTTTTGATATATGGGTCCTTTTTTTTCTTTTTTTTTTTTACCTGTATCCCAAGCTGGAAGCTTGTGGAATTTTTCCTTTTTATTAATTTTTTTTTCCCGCAATGCAATGTACATAAATATCCAGTTCTTTGGTGGAAGGGGGAAGTGATTGATGTTGAGGTTTGTGCAGGAGGGGGACTTAATCCAAATTCCATCTCTGGAATTGAAGTTTTATATAGAATGACAAATGTACTTCATCATTCCGTCTGTTTTTTTTTTGTTTTTTTTTTTTTTCCTCCAACACACATTCATGTTACCTGCTCCGGTACGAGTACAGAGAATTTTTTTTGGCTCCCCAACAACCAACGGAATTTTACACACACACACACACACACATCCCTTGCCCACACATTCTCTGCCTCCAGTCATAAGTGTAAACACACATCAAACACACGCACACACACACACACACATGCAAATAGGCATTTGGTGCCCCAGAGACACACAACACACACACACGTATGATTTTATTTATTCAGAGAGGGCTGACTCATGTTGTGTAAATTCTGGCGCGCCGGCCCACGCTCCGTTGGACACGCATGAATGAGCGATGGTGGCCTGTGCGAACGGACGCTGTCTTCGGAATATAACTCGCAATATAAAGTTTGTTTTCTGTCCTTCTCCCTTTTTTTTTTTTTTCCTCTGACTTTGTGGACCCGGCTTGTGTTCAGATGAGTCCCAATTGGATTACAATCCACATTCATTCCTGTCTCCGCTCGTTTCTTTTGCTCCGTCCATCATCCTTTGGTTTTACGCTAAATTAAACGCAACGTGACAAGTCGAGATTAAGATCTTTGTATGGCTGCCTTTCTGTGTGGAGGGTTTTGTGTGAGTCTCTCTCTCGTCCGGTGTGCGTCTCAGTATTTGTCCTCATCTCACCGCGTGTCCTCTCTCTCGTCTCCCTCGTGTCTCCATCTCATTCGATTTAAAACCCCTAATGAAGAACAAACAGGATGGAAAACACCTCCCCTCTCCTCCTCCATCTTCCTCCTCCTCCTCCTCCTCCTCCTCCTCCTCTCATCGCCTGCATCCCTCCTCTGTCCTTTTCCTTTTTTTTTTCTCGTTTCTGCTCAAAGTGAAATCCACCATTTGGGGGGAAAAGAAGGAGATTCCACAGAATTGGAAAAAGTCTCCTGCTCTGACAAAATGGCTGCAGACGTGATGCTGGAAAGTCATTTTGGGAAGAGCAGGTGACATCTGTGGATTCATGTGTGTCGGCGGCTGAATGAAAATAATTTCTTTTCCTTTTATTCTCTCCATCCTCTCACTGTTACTTTGGTTTCTCCTTTTTCATCCCGCCATTCCTCTCTCTCTCTCTCTCTCCCCCCTCTGTGGCAGTGCATACTGAATCAGTCAGAGACAGACGGTGTGTGGCGTCTCCACCTTGAGCGGGGACGCGCACGCACGCACGCACTCACTGACACGCCGACATATGCTCGCGCTGAAGTAGAGGAGCACACGCGCGTGCACTTGCGCACACGCCTGGCTGACTTTTGAGCTGATAAATCCTGACAGTGTAATTTCCTTTTATCTGTAATCTGCCGTCGCCGACGGCGTCTCGGAAACACGAGTGGAAACCACCGAGAGGCTCGGAGCAGGAGATTAGAATAAATCTCCCACAATGCATGTGAAATACGCACGTGTGGCGATGCGTAGTGTTTAAACACGGTCATTATGTTTTAATTAATAATATTATTTTGATGGAAATGCAGTTGTATCCATTTCATTGAGTCACAGGTGAGTCGGTGGACCAATGGAATATCCACTTTGATTATTGGTTATTGGCTAATATTTTATCTTCTATGGTTTTCGTTTCCTTTGATGTGATTCTGAGTTATTGTGGAGGCGTGGTGTTGCGTCAGGTGGCCGCAGGGCTCGGTGGAATGGACCCGTGTGGTTCGAGATGACTGCAGAGCCTGCGTGTCGATGATAAGAAAGAAGAAAAAAACAAAACAATGCACATTCCATGCATTCCGACAAAAAAAAAAAAAAAAAAAAGGCCAGCAATTGCCTTTTATTGGGATTATTTACTGTGATGGTTCCTCGGGTCCCGGTAGAGATGAAGAACAATTGCGAGGGGTGACACAGGGGGAGCGAGGCCATAAACACAAAAAGGACAAGACGGCCCAGAAATGACAAGGGAGAGGAGAGGGGGAATATAGGGAGGTGAAGATGGAGCCGGAGAACCATTTTAGGAAGAGCCAGAGATTAATGTCCAGGGTTCCGGAGAGTAGAAGTGAGAGGAAAGAGGGAGGTGGTGGAGTTGGAAAGGCGGGCGTAGTAAAAAGTGAGAGGTAAATTATGGAGAGATGAACGGAGGAAGAGGAGGAGGAGGAGGAGGAGGAATGTTTTTCACATGTGGAGATAAAAAAAAAGATGAAACAGGACGTGATGGATATCCCAGTTTGCTTTCGCATGGCCTCCATTTTGGATTGTTCCCAAACTTCTGGATGCCTCCCAACATTCAGCGGCAGTGTAGGACACATCTGCGGCTGCATTCCAAACCTTTTTTCTCCTTTGATTTCTTTTTTATTTTCTCTGTGCGCCCGAGCTCTTTGTGACGACACGTTTCTCGTCTCACTCAGTGAAAACTGAATATTGACTTCAGTCTTTTCTCTGAAACACTGAGCATTGATTCCCAGCTCCCTCCCTCGCCCCGTCTCTCTCTCTCTTTTCTCTGAATAGAAGTGTGCTTTTTTTCCCCCCTGCATTTCTTCATTCTTTCCATCACGTCTTTTGAAATCTTTTTTATTTTTTTTTCCTGGGATGTGATTCTGTGTGTTTGAGCTGCTGGGTCCATGTCTGTCTGTTAAACCAATGTCTTTACATCCTTCTTTTTCATTCTCTCCGCCTGCGGCTCCAAGTCCTGCATGTTTGTGAGCGTGTTTCACACACACACACACACACACACACACACACACACACACACACACACACACACACACACACACACAGAGCGGAGGTAAAAAGCTGGAACAAGCGTCTGAGAGAATATTATCAGCATTGGTCAAGGCTGCAGCCGGCTGGCATGCACACACAAACGCACAAACACACACACACACACACACACACACGCAGACACAAGCAGCTCTGAAAGACAATATTATCTCCTTTAGTCAAGCCTCTGCAGCTTGACACACACACACACACACACACACACACACACACACACACACACACACATTCATATACTTCACGGAGACTCACCTCTCCTCCCCCATCATGTGACAGTGTAAACACACACACACACACACACACACACACACACAGTCTGCATCTCCTCAGTAATGGGGTTGTGCTTTTTTTTTAGATCCCAAGCTCTGGAGACAATTACATGGGTCATGCTGTCGTTTTAATGGAGAAATAATGGAGGTGTAGGGAGATGGAGAGAATAATGGGATGACAGGAAATGTCTCTCGATGCATGCCGATGACAGAGCGCTGAATAAACGCACAACAAATGAGAATGCAAAGATCTTAATCCTTCATCTTGCTTCTACAACAAATAGAGAAATAACATTAAAGTAAAAAAAAAATCTTTACAGTATTTAAAAAAAAACATGTTTAACCAGAATAAATGAATAATCCTCTGTTGGATGTGGTAAAATGTCCGAAAAAAAAGGTCAGGATTTAAATTGAGTCCAGGCTGGCACAGGAAGTGACACGTTGTGAGCCGAGGGGGCAGAAATCGATCCCTAATTAATTTCCTTCTAGCGATCTTCATACTTCTGTGGTCGTAAAGACGCTGCATTTTTTTTTTGGCTGATTCAACGATGTTTAAATCTCTACCCTTTTGGAACGGATTCACCAGGTGGACGCCGTTCAAGTCATGACGAAGCACCGGGAGGAAAATGAGCGTTATTGATGGTGTTAAACATTCATTTGGCTGGGTAAACGTGTCCTGATTGAAATGCCGGAGCGCTTTTTAGGCAATATTTGAGCTTAGGTTAAGTGGGAGGTCAGTATTGATTGTTGGGCGTGTGCCGGTCGTGGCTTGCCCTGGAGTATAAAAACGGATTATTGATTGAGCATTGATGGTCTAAACGACCAGAAGAGACCCCTCGAAGAGCGAGCGTTCAATCGACCAATCGGAGGAGAGCTTGTTGAGTGCTCCTCTGTGTGCGTACGGAGGCCATTCATTGTCGGGGTTCAAACTGAAGACTTGTGTCTCCCCCCATTGATCCACTGAGTGAGTGATGATGGATTTTCTTCCATCTCTCCTTCACCCTTCCTTTTCTATATCTATATATCTGTGTGTGTGTGTGTGTGTGTGTGTGTATTTTGAGGGAGTGTCGCGCTGAAACTGTCCCCACAGTCTGCGGCCGCGGCACTCACCAGTGGCTTTCAAGCGCTCACACACACACACACACTCAGGACGAGGAGAGTGGTGTTCATTTAATTGCGCGTGTCGTCGGAGGTGTAACCCCCGAGATTGTCATTATGCGCAAACATGCCCCGGTGACGCTCGGCTGCTTTTTAATAGCTGTCTCGCAATCTGCCTGTGTCACCGTCTCCATTCAAGAAAATGTTCATTTCTTTCTTTCTTTTTTTCCATTTCTTTCCCCAAAGTCAAGGGGATTTTTATCGCTTTTTTGTATGTAATGTATTTATTTATTTTTAAATTATTATTATTATTATTTTTCCAGGCCACGCAGAGCAGGTTTTGGCCGATTGAAACAAACAAACCATTTCGAGCCACATAATACACCCTGTTGTGTTATTGGATTAGAATTGGCAGAGTGCGGTTTATATTCTGCTCGTGCTGGTGAATTATTGGAGTCCTTTGGATGGCGAGGACCAGCTGTGCGTGTGTGTCCCGATTTTAATTCTTGTTCCCAAGTCTGATTCATTTTGTGGTGAAGAGGTGTCCCAGACGTCCGATTTGTAACCAAGACAGAACGTGGCGTACGGGACATGCTGAATCACTGCGGCTCACTGGAGAACTCGCGTCATTGTGTCCAAAGATACAAGAGTGTATTAAAAAAAAAAAAAAAAAAAAGAGAAGGCTACACTTAGTTGATAGAAAAAATGCAAATGTATACGTAACTTCCAGTGTTTTATTTAAAAATAGTTTCCTTAAAAGCCACATGCGTGGACATATTCTGTTTATGTATTATGCATCTAACGTGACCTGAGTCTGAACTTGACTTTACCTAATTAAACGAGGCAATATTTGAAAAAGAAATCAAAAACGTGACACTTTTCACCAAGGTCCATTTGCAACGGGTGTTGCCGGCAGCGACGCAAATATTTTGGCCCAATCACTAAAAAATATTCCATTTTTCAACCTCCAAACTTTCTCTGATACAAACTGAAGCTGGTGCACTTTGTAATCGGCCTCTACAATTCATCCGCCGGGCCGTGGAGAGGCTTTTAATTAGCCGCGTGTCGGTTGTAAACACAAATATTGGCTGTGTCGCTTTTTTGCCATAAAACCGCCACACAAATATAGATTTGTCTGGATCGTTAAAAGCAGCAATGGGTTTTGTTGTTTTTTTTCATAATTAATGAAGTGGTTTGGTATTTGCTTAAAGCCCCAAATTAAGTTATGAGTTTATGGCCTTATTAATAGTTTTACTTTTTTTTTTTTTTTGTTGTTGCTCAGGCTCATAAATCAGAGTTTTATAGAATTAATGGTCGAATTAAAAATATTCTTCTAAATCAAAGTGACGTTGATCTGTGTTTCAGGTTGGGCGCCTTCAGAGATTTTCATGGACACGTGACTCCGGAGCAGCTCATCCAGAGGTGCATGAAACCTTCCGCCAGGGTGAGTCCACAAGCTGTCATGACACACAGCTACACAATGCCGGCAGGTTCATAGCCAGATTCAGTTTTCTGTGGCACCATCTGTCCGTGAGCAGGAAAACTCCCACACACACACACACACGCGCACACATGCACACGCACACACGCACACGCACGCAAAGTTGGATTTCCTAATTATCCCCCTCCAGCGGATGCTTGATTTCTCCTCTCTTCCTCCGTCTTCTTTTCACCTCTGTCTCCTCTTGGGCTCCCACTGCATCCGATGGCATCGCACGCACACGCACACGCACACGCAAAGTATAACATAGTCAATTAGACCTGAGGACATTTGGCTGTGTGTCTCTTTAGTGAAGCTAAAAACCCCGCTCCTGAAACGTGTCCCCCGGAGGACGTGACGTGCCGGTCCGCGTTGCGTGTGCCGGCTCTGCCCGGGCATTGATCTGCCAGCACACGCGTGGGCACCGTGACACACGTTTTGCTTTTTGCTCTCAGAGTAAAGGTCACGCCTCTCCAGTTAATTAAGTCTCCGTAGGCCTCAGGTGGGGAAGGAGGTCTCCCTCCGATCCCGTGGCCGCGTGTCATCGCTCCCTCGCCACCACCAGTGTGAAGGTCGCATCCCCCAAAATTAGACACACAACTTATCCCACACACACACGCACACTTTTTATCTGTGCTTCCTGCAGCCTGCAGAATCGATATTTCCGCCTTTGCAGAGTTTCATTATTGCGTCTGTGTGAGGCTGCGGGGATCAACCATAATGAAGTGTGAATCTATCCGATAAAGAAGAAAAAAAAAAAACAAAAGTGTGAGTCAGCGAAATTTCGCCGAGGGACAAACATACACAACTTTGAAAAAGATTGCCCCTGTTGTGTTGTCTTTCTGAATTTCTTCACTTTCCTCTCGCTCGTGTTTACTCACAGATGTGTCGCGTTTTTTTTTTTGTTTTTTTTTATATCTCCCTCCACACGTCTGCAGAGAGCATGTTAGGTAACACGCGTCATGTTTAATGCATGCTGGGACATGGGGTCAGAAGCAAATCCCACAATCCCCCAATTCTCCATATCTCTCCCTAGATGATTCCGATTTTATTCCTATCCCCCCCACTTGCTTTCTCTTTCTTCTCCTCCTTTTTTTTTTCTCTCCCTCACACGCTATTTTCATCCAGGTTCAGCCATTTAGCTCGGGGAGTCTTGACTCCTCTTTACTCGCTCAGCTTAATGGTGCGCTTCAGGTGGTTTATTTTCTATAAATTGTGCCCACCTTCTTTTCTTTTTTCTTTTTCTTCCCAATGAGTCTCTATCTTTTTCAAACAATGAGTCATAATTACGGCATAAATATCATCATCATCTGCTTCAGACACAGATAGAAACTGTGGATATATATATATATATATATATATATATATATATTTTATATTTTGTTTTATTCGACATTTTTTCGAAATTCCCTGTTATGATGACAACTTTCAGAGAAGGTCAGCGTGAATACATCTGATTCTGGAAGATAAATCAGAAAACGGCAAATGTGGCCTTGAGCTAGAAGAAGTAACACTAATTAAAGTCCGACTGTGTGTGTGAGTGTGAATGAATAATGCGAATTAAAAAAAATATATATATCCATTTAATAAACACAGCTATGTCTCCGTAGAAACTCACAACTTCACTTTAATGTGTTAAAAAAAAGAAATTTCTCAAAAATGTTGCGTACACACAGCGCTCCCCCGCCGGGCTGTCAATCAAACACTGTCTGGCTTTATAATGACATGCTAATAAGGCAGTAATGACGGAGAGGAGGGCCTAACGAGCGGAGCAATTAAATCTCCGCCAAATTCTTCTTCTCTTCCTCCTCTTCTCTCCTTCCTGTCTTTCCTCTCCTCCGTTTTGTCAGATTTACCCGGTTGGAGTCATTTTTTTTGAAATAATGGAGGCACTTGGAGAAACCGTCATTAAGTGTGTGCGTGTGTGCGTGTGTGCGTGTGTGCGTGTGTGCGTGTGTTGAGTGTGTGTGTGTTTGATCTCCAATGA
>JAFBJU010001433.1:4610607-4628107 GCA_016785305.1 Colistium nudipinnis
CATATGTGAATTAAAAAAAAAAAAAAAAAAAAAAGACAGATTGGCATTCACTTGGAGCAAAAGTTTTTTTTTTTTTGTGAATGAATAAATGATGCAAGAAGTGCAGCAGCTGAATTAATTATGTTGATGGCTGGGACATCCATCCATTAATATTAAACCTGCTGCTGCTGCACATGTCCTGCTTACCACACACACACACACACACACACACACACACACACACACACACAGGGATTATGTGGTATCATCGCACACATAACTTAAGTGCGTTTGTTTTCGCACTTTTTTGTTATTTCCCCCCCCCCACCCGGGTGGATGGTCTATGCGTGTGTGTGTGTTGGTCCCTTTCGCCTCACTCTAATGAAATGCTGTGATTTTTTATTTTTTTTTTTCTTTCTCTCCTCAGGCAGATGGATGATCCCTGGCTGCAGAGGTGTGGAGTGACAGAGGAACGAGGGATGGACACCATAGGACAGAGGTGAGAAGAAGAAGAACAACAACACTCACGTCCACGCGGGGTCAGGCAAAAAAAAAACCACACACACGCACACAAAGGTCGCGTTTCTGCTTTTTTATTCTTTCTCCGTCTATTTTGGCTTTTTTTTTTTTTTTTTGTTTATCCGGCCCTGAGGTGTTTGTCGTTTTTCTCTCTCTCTCTCTCTCTCTCTCATCACCTCATTTTTTTATATAAATCAATCTGCTCTTTACTTTATTTGAACATGATAAAATGACTAAAACGATAGAACAACTCACACACAATCAGTGTGTGCGTGCGTGTGTGTGTGTGTGGGTGTGTGTGTTTTTTTTCCTTCACACCAGGTTGTGTGCAGTATATGTCACGGGGTGGAGTGAAAGCGATAAATGTTCAGATCACTCGTTCTCTCTTTCTTCCTCTTCCCTTGAATCGCTTTCCACCTCATCACTTTATCTCTCCCATCTTTTCTTCATCTGACCTTTCACCCTCTCTCTCTCTCTCTCTCTCTCTCGCTCGCTCGCTCTCTTTCTCTTTATCGAGAGCAATGAGTCGCCTGCAGTGTTGTTTAGTTTCCTGTGAACGACGCTGATATTCTCCCTGAGATGAGGAGATAGGAGGCAACACTTCTATTCCACACTCACCCACACGCTCTCTCTCTCTCTCTCTCTCTCTCTCTCTCTCTCTCTCTCTCTCTCTCTCTCACACGCACACACGTAAATAAATGATGTCACCGAATTGTTGTGTTTGCACTCAAGCACACCTGGAAGGTTTATCTCTGCATGAGCAGTGATTTAGACAAACGAAAAGGCAAAGAGGAGACAAATGAATACAACACACACACGCACACACGCAAACACACACCACAGTGGAGCCACGCCAGGCATATGTTTTGGTTATTGTGCTTAGAGTAATGAGTCAAATATGTAAACACACACACAGATGCACGCACACACACATTTCTGCTTGTATTATCTTAGACCCAACACCCAATGGACCATCTCCACTGGACGCCCGGCTCTGTCTGGAGATTAGCTTCTTTATCTCTCACACACACACACACGTGCACACACACGGACACACACGGACACACACGGACACACACGGACACACACGGACACACACGGGCACACACGCACACACAAACACTGTCATCCCTTTTCATTCTTAAACATGCGCCCACACATTCTGGAGAAAACAAAAAGCATCTCATCTACAGACTGTATGTACGCACACACACACACACTCTCAGACACACACACACACTCAGACTCACTCTCGTCCTCTTCCTCCTCTCCTTGAAGACATTTATGAGGCCTTCAATCACCAAGATTTCAGGGATGTGAGTGTTAAGGTTAAAGAGAGAGGACAAGCAGAACCTGTCCTCAGCCAGCGCACACGCACACGCACACGCACACACATGTACCCACACACACGTCATTCTTGAAACAGGGTGATCCCATTCGTTGTTTTTGCTCTCTTCCATAGGATAAACTGATCCTGGGCTCAGGCCAATCGCATGAAACCCATCCGACGCAGATGGGTGAACCGGGGACGTGGAGGCGGAGCTAACTTTTGAACTCCGAATTCAAACCTAAAACCTCAAACTGGAGATGGCCAAACAAATGATCCATTGGCAGGAAATGGGAGATTGGAGCGTCTGTGAACACTCGGTTTGTGGTGAGGTGGAATAAAAATCCGGAGCGTGTGCATCCAGTCGAAGGAAGTGAGCTATAAAACACGGGCGTCCCCCCCTCCACGGGGGTGAGGGTCTCCCTCTGGGATGGCCGGCCCAGCTCGGCCTCTCCTCGGCGGGCCGGGCCCCACCGCCGCCAGCACCTCCTCCCTGGGCGTGGTGTCCCGGCCCAGCGCCGACCCTCTGGACCTCAACCACACGACGGCGGCGGCGTGGAGCGGCGGCGTGGCCCTGAGCGCCGGCCTGGACAACTTCACCCAGGAGGCGGTGACCAGGTCGGCCATGGAGGAGAAGAACTGGCCGGCGCTGCTCATCCTGGTCATCATCGCCCTGACCGTGGGCGGGAACATCCTGGTCATCCTCGCCGTGTCGCTGGAGAAGAAGCTGCAGAACGCCACCAACTTCTTCCTCCGGTCGCTGGCGGTGGCCGACATGCTGGTGGGAATCCTGGTGATGCCCATCTCCCTCATCAACATCCTGTACGGTGGGTCCCCACGAACCCGCACAAACGCACGCACTCACTCGCGCGCTCGCATGCACACGCACACACACACACACACAGACACCCGCACACCCTCTCATTATTACTCCCTCATCAACATCCTGTATGGTGTGTCCCCACGAACCCGCACAAACGGACGCACACACACACTTACTCTCGCGCTCGCATGCACATGCACACACACACACACACACACTCCCTCATCAACATCCTGTATGGTTTGTCCCCACGCGCGCGCACGCACACGCACACACACGTGCACACACACACCCTGTCATTATTCCTCCCTCATCAACATCCTGTACGGTGGGTCCCCACGAACCCGCACAAACGCACGCACGCACGCACACACACACGCTCGCACGCTCGCATGCACACACACACACACACACACACACACACACACACACACCCTGTCATTATTCCTCCCTCATCATATCCCTATGACTCAAACTCTTTATCCTGAGGTGAGACGCGCGGTGACCTTTGACCCCCACCCCCGTGGATTAATCGCCTTTAAATCGGGTTCGCACACTCATGCCCCCCTCAGGATGAACTATATTTAACCAGCTGCGGGATGCGACATGTCACAGAAGAAAAAAAAGAAAAAAACAAACAATGTTTTCGCGTGATTAAACCAGAGCTGTCCGTGGAAATAATCCAGATAATCTGAGTAATAACCAACACACACACACACACACACACACACACACACACACAGCCACCCGCAGACCCTCTCATTATTACTCCCTCATCAACATCCTGTATGGTGTGTCCCCCCACGCGCGCACACGCACACGCACACACACACATGCGTGCACACACACACACCCTGTCATTATTCCTCCCTCATCAACATCCTGTACGGTGGGTCCCCACGAACCCGCACAAACGCACGCACACACGCACTCACTCACTTGCGCGCTCGCATGCAGACGCACTCACACACACACACACATGCACGCACACGTGCACACACACACCCTGTGTATATTTGAAAACCCTTTCCTGTGCAATTACTGAAATCATTTGTATTCGAATTTTTTCCGTCATCGCTTCTCATGAGACTTTGGAAACTTGGATTTGGTGATTGGAAAACACAAAGACGACGCCAAATGGATGATTGCGAAACCGTGCCATCCGTCTCCCCTGTTTTTGGCCGAAAATAATCCTCCGTGCCAGGATCGCGCATCCACGCCCACCTTGCGCCAAGAGAACGCCGGGTCGTGTGTGTGGCCGACTGCATTATTTTCTGTTTAGTCTGGGAAAAAAATGAAGGAGGGGCCTATTCCTTCCACGTTTCTCCATTTGCACCACAGAAGAAATACGGCCCTTCTGCAAATGTCACTGAGTTGCCGGTAGTAAGTCAAGCCAATCTGTGGCCGAGCGGTGGATTAACGCGCGCTGGCGGTAATCCACGATAATCTGAGTAAATCTTCATTCAGTGCCATTTGTTGTTTGATATAGAAACTAACAGCGAGATCAATGTTTCACACACACACACACACACACACACAGAAAGTTCTCTCACAATTGAAATATCATGATGACGACAATGATTTGCATGATTATCCCGAGAAAATGGTATTTTACTGGTGTGTGTGTGTGTGTGTGTGTGTGTGTGTGTGTGTGTGTGTGTCTGTGTGTGTGTCTTTGTGTGTTCGCCTGTGTGAGTGTTTGTGCACCGTGCATGTCGTGCCCCCACTTCATGTTTGACCATGAAAAACGTACGCAAGCTTCCTCCCACTCAACACATGCAAACACACATGCGCACACACACACACACACACCGGCACCATTCACTCCAGTCGTCCTATTAGGAATGAAATGGTGTGTGCGTGCGTCATATAAATAGCTGCAGGCGTAGGAAGACACGCGTCCAGCTGACTCAGGTTCCTCGTGAGGCCTGTGGGTTCAAAAATCGGAAGATTCCCACGAGTGGATTATTTTTCCGATTTCCACTTCCGGAGCCGATCGAGCCGATTGATCTGAACTCTGATTGATTAGGGCTGGCGGTGGCCGACATGCTGGTGGGAATCCTGGTGATTTATTACTCCCTCATCAACATCCTGTACGGTGGGTCCCCACGAACCCGCACAAACGCACGCACACACACACTTACTCTCGCGCTCGCATGCACATGCACACACTCCCTCATCAACATCCTGTATGGTTTGTCCCCACGCGCGCGCACGCACACGCACACACACGTGCACACACACACCCTGTCATTACACACACACACACACAGCCACCCGCACACCCTCTCATTATTACTCCCTCATCAACATCCTGTATGGTGTGTCCCCACGCGCGCGCATGCACACGCACACGCACACGCACACACATGCGTGCACACACACACCCTGTCATTATTCCTCCCTCATCATATCCCTATGACTCAAACTCTTTATCCTGAGGTGAGACGCGCGGTGACCTTTGACCCCCACCCCCGTGGATTAATCGCCTTTAAATCGGGTTCGCACACTCATGCCCCCCTCAGGATGAACTATATTTAACCAGCTGCGGGATGCGACATGTCACAGAAGAAAAAAAAGAAAAAAACAAACAATGTTTTCGCGTGATTAAACCAGAGCTGTCCGTGGAAATAATCCAGATAATCTGAGTAATAACCATCTGTAATCCGCCTTTAATCCGTCACACTGACCGTGGATCCTCCTGGGATTCTTTTCTATACTGGAGGCCATGGAAGTGGACTTGACCTCTGCTGACCTCTCTCTCTTTCAGACTACGCCTGGCCTCTGCCCAGCGCCCTGTGTCCCATCTGGATCTACCTGGACGTCCTGTTCTCCACCGCCTCCATCATGCACCTGTGCGCCATCTCGCTGGACCGCTACCTGGCCATCCGCAACCCCATCGAGCACAGCCGCTTCAACTCCAGAACCAAGGCCATGATGAAGATCGCCGCCGTCTGGACCATTTCCATCGGTCGGGAAGCGCACCACGCCACCATCGCGACACTTTTTACTTCTCATCAAAGCATGAACAAATATAGGAAAAGTCCAATTTATTTGGGGCCATCTCGCCATTTTATTTGATCTATTCGCAGTAACCGGCAGGTAAAAAATCGGTGGCGAGAAAAGAATCCACCGAATGTCCCACAAATCGGATTCTCCAATATACAGTGTGTGTGTGTGTGTGCGCGTGCGTGTGCGTGTGTGTGTGTCTGGACAGTGTTGAGGGATGGAATGACCCTCCCGCTGCGCGTCCGACCTCTGGCTTCTGTTCGTGTTGTTTCGTGCCCTTTAAGACTCAGGAGGGCTTCACTGACTTAACATGTACACACACACACACACACACACACACACACAGCGCTGCACATAGGTGCATATTATTGTATATCATTATCCTCATTTCCTCTGACTCTACACTAAATGCAGCTCTGTGCAAAGGCATAGGATTAGTGCCTCAAGCCCTCAGGTTGGGTCCAAATGTTCCTCTATAGCCCAATAAATCACTGCATCTACTTAATCCGATTTCTTTGTGTGACGCCAAACGAGTTCAATGAGTCACGTGGAGACGATGGGACCTGGCATTTTTTTTAATTTTTTTTTAATGTAATTCTACACAGGAAATATCTTCAAACCCCCAATTAACCGTCTGTGTTTGGGAATAAGGTTCTTTAAAGTCTCCTGAATGAAATCCTAGCTCGTCCCAGATAGACCAAAAAAAAAAAAAACTCTAATAACGGCCTTTAAAAGCGAGCGTTTAGGATTTATATTACGAGATTGTAGGCGGTCATTTCCACCGATTTATGGTCTACAATTATTTCCCTCTGTGTTTGTCAGAAATGACTCCCTCTGCTTAAAATGCCGCATATAATTACAGGGGCAGGTGGTTAATTTTTATTAGCGGTGACTCCTAATTATCAATATAAAACACAGATTGTGTTTCCACACAAGACATTAGAGGATTTTGATGACTCTGATTATTGTGTGTGTGCGCGTGCCTGCGTGTCCTCTGCAGGCGTGTCCATGCCCATCCCCGTCATCGGCCTGCACAACGAGGACAAGGTCTTCGTCAACGGCAGCTGCGTCCTGAACGAGGAGCGCTTCATGCTGATTGGCTCCTTCGTGGCCTTCTTCATCCCATTGGTCATAATGGTGGTGACCTACTGCCTCACCATACAGGTGACACGCCTACTTCCTCCCTTCCAGATCCTTCCACTTCCTGTCTGAGGCTCTTCTTCTTCTCTGCAGGTGCTCCAGAGGCAGGCCACTGTCTTCCTGTATGAGGCCAAGGCTTCCTCCCAGCAGCCTTTGCAAACGCCCGCAAAGACCAACACGCTGCAGCCTCCGTCCAGCGGCTTCCACCTCCCTCAGATCCACACGCACGCGCCCACAGAAGGTAAATCACGGCTGAGGGTTTTTAATCAAAGTCTTTTCAAGAAGAACTGTCAATCAACCAGCTGTGCTGGTGATTTTGCCGTTTCCGCCTCCTCCTCGCTACGGGGCGGTTCCATCAGCAGGAGGACTCTTGATAATTGAAGCTTTTCTCAGACCTGAACCACGTGGGGGGGGGGGGGGGGGAAGGCATTTGGGGGGGGGGGGGGGGGGGGGTGAAGCCATTTTCCTCCTGTGGTGTGTGGTTCTCGTGTGGGCCGTCTGGGGTGTGAGGTGAAGCCCCGGGTGGACGTGACCAATGAGATCTGCGTTCACGTGGAGCATCCAAGGAAAAAAATCTCAGTTCTTCACTCTAAATGCGATGTTGCCTCTCTCGCCCCCCACCTCAGAGTTAAAGTTGCCTCGGAGTCGACGGAACACGCTGAGCTGCCTGAAAGGAGCCGAGACCGGCCCCCTGCTCGGCGTCTCCAAGTCGGAGAGCGTCAGCGTCATCTCCAGCTGCGAGGCCGCGTCCCAGCTGGGCTCGCCGGCCGGCGGCCCGGGACGCAGCGACCCGGCCGGTTGCCACGGGCGACGGGGGATGATGCAGGCCATCAAGAACGAGAGGCGGGCCTCCAAGGTGAGAATCAGGCTCCTTGTACCAGGTGACCTCACAGCTGGGAGGTCGTTATTTCAATGTTCAACCCCCCTCAGGTCCTGGGTATCGTCTTCTTCCTCTTCCTCATCATGTGGTGCCCCTTCTTCATCACCAACGTCACCGCCGTGCTGTGCCGCGGCTCCTGCAACGAGTCGCTGCTGCACGACCTGCTCAACGTCTTCGTGTGGGTGGGCTACATCTCCTCGGGGGTCAACCCGCTGGTCTACACGCTCTTCAACAAGACCTACAGGAGGGCCTTCTCCAGCTACATCCGCTGCCGCTACGGGACGGGCGCCAACGCCGCCGGTGGCAAGACCCTCCTGGTCCCGCCCCCCTGCCCGTCCCACGCCGTCACCCCTCTGCTGACGGGCGGCCCCGGCAAAGCCGGCGTGGACCGCAACAGCAACTGTCGCAACGGCAGCCGGGGGGGCGGGGGCCACGGCGGGCTGACGGTGGACCCCGAGGACACCACCGACGACGGGACGCAGATCGGAATCGTGTCCACGAGCCCCTCGGAGTGGCGGCGGGTCGGGGCCTCGGAGACGGAGCCCGAGACGGAGGCGGAGCTGGAGCTGTCCGTCATCAGCGTCAGCCCGGCGTGCAGAGAACACACCAGCAGCGTGTGACGTCTCCACAGAGACTCGCGCGGCTGATGAGGAACTGAAAAGCGATCATTTCTGCCGCGCTTGTTTCTCTATTCGTTTCCAGGAAGTCGGTTTTCATGCCACAATGGAGGATGGAGGGATTTATCACGCAAACAGCTGAGGACGCGTGCAGGAGGTCAACGGGGTCAGGCTCCGCCTCCCGGCCTCTTCCGGTCACGAGACTGTGACTTCTGAGTTTATATTCATTTCTAGTTTCAGATCTGATGATATCATATTTATTAAGTTAGAGAGCATATAAATGCAGATATACTCTTTTTTTTTTAGATCAGCACCCCGGACAGTGGCAAATGTCAAACATGAAGCAGGGGCGCCGCCGTGTGGTGGATTTGGGACACTGCAAGGTCTGTCTCTTATACACATCTGGTGGAGTCACAGCGACCTCTGCTGGTGGGGAAAAAAATGGCATGGGCACCTAAGGCTCCTCCTCCCCGAAAAGCACCTCAATCCAAAATCCCCCAATGATTTTATTTTACAGGGACATCAACATTTTTTTTTACATAGGAATGTTATTCAAATCATCATCTTGGAGAAAAAAAAAAAAAAATTAACGAGTCATTTCATGGATTATCGCTCAGTTTCGTTTGTGAGGAAATCCTTTGGGCGGAGGAAGCAAACAAAAAAGTGGCTGGCTGAACATCTCGTGACTCCGATGCAGCATATTTCAATATATTTTATGAACAGATCAATCTGGGCCGTTTGGGATTCAGCGTGTCCCCGAAAGGACACTCCAGAATGTAGAAAAAGTTCTTCCTCGTTTACTTTGTGTTGACGATGAGCCATTTCATCATTTTTCATCTTTTATCACCAGAAGCCAAAATGTTCTCAAAGCAACTTAAGTACAAACTTCAAAAAATAGCTATTCCCTCTATGAACCGTTTGGTTTTGGTTTAAAAATACGTTTTCCTCCACGTGACGCAGTGGCCAGCCCACAAATTTGAACACAACATTTTTGACTTGAGTCACCACAAAAAATGGAGGCGCACAATAAATTGATGTGCTCCTTTAAATGTGGGAGCGACGCTGATGACCGAGTCTTCCTGCCCACGGCCGTAAATAACCATTTCGATACAAATCACAGTCGCCAAAAGGAAAAAAAAACACCTGAATGTACAAACGTTTGACCCTCCTCGACCCCTCTTTTAAAGGTCAAAGGTCAACGCCCGAGGTCTGAAATCCATCCCAACCAAACACGAGAACCTAATGTTCACCATGTCCTCTCTGCCCTTCACTCACACACGTGTTTCATCTCTCTTTAATACGCGGGGGGGGGGGACAACGACAACGTGCACAAAGTGACCAGCATGCAATTCTGTCGGGCATCACAATGCAACACAAAAAAAAACAAAAAAAAACGAGGAGGAACACGGAGGAGAGAGGACTCTCTAAAATCCAAAGAGCAAACGTCTGGCCGGCCTACAATGTTATAACTATATGTTCCCTGTGTGCGTGTGCGTGTGCGTGTGCGCGCGCGTGCGTGTGCCACTTACTGACAGAGTCTCACTGGGGATACGGAGGAGAGGCACATCGGGCGTTTCACTCGCTACTCACTCTCTTTCCAGGATTTTCTCTTTTGTTGCCAGGCAACGGTGCATCGCCTCAGAGGAGGACGCTGTCTGACTCTGTGAGTGAGATGTTTAAAAAAAAAAAAAAAAAAGAGGAGGAGGAGGAGCAGCCACTCACCGTCTCCTCTCGGGTAACATGACGTATATATATATATATATATTTTAAGTCTCTCTGACCTTCCTCCATGGTGGGACTCTTGTGGGTGAATGGCTTTCCTCTGTTTTTTTTTGTTTTTTTTACCATTTTTTTTTTTTTTTACCGTGAATCTTTGTCTCCAGCACATCTTGAGTTTCTACGACGACGAAGACATCATCCACACAATGTATATTTTTCTTTTTATTCTGTGTGATGCTGCTATTTATTTATTAAAAATATTACTCCAACGCGTGGACAGTTGCCTCATTAAATGTTTCTTGGATCTCCTGTCTGACCATCACATTTTTTTCCAGCCCTCCGCCGTGAAGCAGAACATCCCGGTACACGGTACGGAATGATATGTACATTTGGTGAAATGGATCACACAAGTACTTGCATCCCAAATCATTCATGAATATTGCTGATTTTTCCTGGGTTGCCAGGTTCTTTGTGTCCCTATTTTTCAGGACGGGAACGGCTGGAGAGAAATTGGTAAGGCCTCTTGTGTTTTTTTTTTTTCATTCATCATGTGATGTTTATAAATGTAGGTGTGTGTTTGCTGGAGATGAATTCTTCTAAATGATCACAGGATATAATATTGGAGCCAAGAGCTGCCTCAGAGCCACAAAAGTAATATTAAAAATGAAACGGAGAAGCTAATGGTCGAGTTTATATTCATTTCTAGTTTCAGATTAGATTATATCATATTTATTAAGTTAGAGAGCATATAAATCTCTCTTTTTTTTTTTTTTAGATCAGCACCCCGGACAGTGGCAAATGTCAAACATGAAGCAGGGGCGCCGCCGTGTGGTGGATTTGGGACACTGCAAGGTGAGACTTTTTGAAATGGTCAGCAAAGTACTGGATTAAGCAGAGTACAGCAACAGTGACCCATTCACGGTTATGATGGATAACTTAAAAAACAACATTTATCTTCCTTGCAGCCTAGTTCTAGTATTTGGTGTTGAAGTCAAAATCCACATGTGGTGAAGTTTCTGTATTTTGCTCATGCAACCCACACAGGTGAAGTGATTCTTTGATAAATCATCCATTTAACTGGATTTTTTTTTAAACACACACACCTGCTGAATTAAGAATCTATTTTTCCCTTTCAGTGGTTGTCTCGCGGAGATTTGTCTTTTATGCTAAGCCCCATCCTTAGAATAAAGTCTCGCTCCTCTGAGCCCGACTGCTGCCCCGTGGAGTGGGTGGTGGTCTCGGCAATCCCCTGCATAGATCGGACACGCATGCGCCGTTGCAGCACTCTGCTGCAGCTCACTGGTTTGTATGATGTTTGTCAAGCCACCCACAGGAAGCACGTCACACAGCGACTTTATACGTTCCACGTAGAAATCACTGAACTGTTGGTTTACCATTTTCAATTTTATTTTAGAACGTGGATATATCACTACAGTCATTATTATTGAGGATTTAGAATGGTTTAGAGCAGGATTAAATATGTGCCGTGCTGATTCTTCGGGAGACCTTTATTTTGGAGGTATTGGGCGGAAGTGCTCTCTCTCTAGCTACAGGAAGCTGCAGCTTGATGCTCGTCAGCCCCACTGACGCTGCCTTGGAAACGACACAAATCCGGAGCACGCAGCCGAGACCAGGGCCTCAGATCCGCTCACTTCAAAGGCTTCCTCTCCTCCTCCTCCATCCATCCATCCATCCACCCCTCCGTCGTCATCCCTCCATCTCTGCATCCTCCTCTCCATCCAGCCCCGCGCGCATGGAGGAGCCGCAGTGACGCGCGGAGAGACGGAGCGTTGGACTAAAGAAGAAGAGGACGGAGGTGAGTCCAGGTAAATGTGTTATCGCAGGGGTGATGGAGGCTTTTTTCCCCCTCTCTCCTCCTCCTCCTCCTCCCTCCATCCTTTATTCTCCATCCCTGAGTCACGTCAGGTGTCTGAGCAGCGAACAAAATGTCAGCGGCTGGTTGTAGGTGTCAGGATTTGGTTTGAGAGGATTAGTCTGAGGCGGGGAGCCAACATTTGCTTCCACGGCACGTTTTCCCCCCCCCCTCTGGATTTTTCATTATTTATTTATGTCCTCTTCAGAAACGCACGAGCATGTTTTTTTCCCCCTTTTATACGATTACAATTCATTTATTTCAGTGGTGAAATTTCTGCCTCCCTGTTTTTGCTTCTTTTTTTCCCTGCTGCTGGTGGTGCACATGTGCTAGTTGGTTCACAGGCCTTCTGGGAGCTGGAGATAATGTGAGCAGTTCATTATCATAAAAAATATGTATATATATATTGAAATAGTGAAGCATGTCTGTTTGAATCAGATCCTGTAAAAAAATCCAGTGAAATGCTGTGATTTAGGTGTCATGGTCCAGAGTCCGATTTAAATCAGACTCAGTGATTAATCTGAAATAATTCCTGCTATTGATTTGACTGGATCTTGATTTTTTTTTAAGTAATAAAAATAATAATACAAAGGCTCTGTCACGTTGCATCATGGGAAATGTGGGCTCCAGAGGTAATTTTTTGGGTGTTTGGATATGGGCTCTAGTTTTTTGAACCACTCATCAATCTGTTGCTGTAGCACATTAACATAATCTGAGCATGAAGTGCTTGATCATTTATTCTCATTCATTAGCATATCTGGATGTAGATATTATAATGAAGAGATGAGATTTATTAGATCGTGTCCTAGATTCAAACTGTCCAGGAAGTGAAGTGTCGTCAAAATTTGAAGACTGAAAAAAAACCCTGCGCAAACACACTCAAGTCTTTTCAAGTCTAGACTCCAGGCTCAGTGATTAGATAATAGTGCTGCTTTGTGTGTGTGTGTGTGTATTTGTGTGTAGTACACAGTTGTATTCATAAGTGATGGTGCTCAGACAAGCTTGCGCTGATTCCTTACATAAGCGAATCCTGGAGGAAGGAGGCTGAAGCAAAGATGAGCACCAACTCAAATATTAACTATAACACGCACACGCACACGCACACACACACACACACGCACACACACACACACAAACTTTGTACTGGGACTATAAGAATAGGACATTTACCTGTTTCCAGCCGTTTCTCTGCTGCTGATTATGATTCCAGAGGTGGAAATATTCCACGTTTTTCCAGATGTTTTTTTCTCCCATGGATGTTTTCTGTCCTCCCTCAGGATCCTCCTCGCACACTTCCTGTTTGAACCAGATGTTTGTTTTTTTATATCGTTTCCAGGTGACAGGAAGTGGGTTTTTTTTTTTTTTACTGTATGCTTTAAACAGATCTGGGTTTATGTATTTCTTGTTTTATTTCACGTTTTTTTTTGTTTTTTTTATGCCCCACCTGGAAAAAAAAAAAATCAAACTTGTCCTTACTCAGCGATTTTCAGGCTCCTTCATCCTGATGCTGATGGATGAGGCCGCGCTGCCATGGGCAACGGTTGCCATGGGCAACGGTTGGTTGTTCGCATGCCCAGATGCTGGGGGTTTCATTGATAAAGTTGTGGATCGAGCGTTAATCTCGTCAGGCCACAGGCTCCACTCTGTGTGCGTTGTGTGTGTTGTGTACAGGCAAAACCCCGTTATTATTTATTCATACAATAATTAAACCATTCATTATTTTTCACAATGTGAACGGTCGTTAATTGGAACCCGAGAGGGAAAATCTGACTTTATCTGAAGCTTAAAAACGTCAGTGAACTCTGGACGACAAGCAGCTCAGCTGGTTTTGTCCTGTCCACACGCATTTTTTTTTGTGTGTGTGTTGTGTGGAAGTTCTCCTGGATTATTGCCATTGTGCTGCGTTCATGGAGCTGTTGTGTGTCGGTGCTGGTGGAGTTTGTCCCAGTCCAGTCGGTGTTTGTCCTCATACTGGTTTGACTGTATGTCTCCACTGTGTCTCCGTGTCCACCTGGGAATCACATCTCGGCTTGTGTGTGTGTGTGTGTGTGTGTGCGTGTGCGTGTGCGTGTGTGTGTGTCAGGTCACATGGTTTTGCCGGATGACTTGTTGCAATCGTGCTGAGGCCGACACATTTAATTGTGAGAGACGGGGTCACAGAGGGGAGTTCATTCCACACACACACGCGCGCACACACACACACACACACACACGCACACAGAGGACCTGAATGCTCTTCATTCTGTGGCTGACCTGTTTACCAACCACATTAGCAGAGAATAAAAGAGGGAGGACTTGTTCCCACTTCTGCTACTTTTGACGCAGATGTTAAATATATATAATATATATATATATATATATTATAATATATATATTTTTAATACAAAATCTAAGACAAAGATGTAGCAGTTTTTGAGACGAGATGTTTAAACTACGTCTATGCGATGCATCAGCACCTGTTTGATTAAAAAGTCAATAAATAAAAAGTTAAATATTAATAGTATGTGGCCTCTAACAGTGCAGAACATTAATCACAATGGATTTTAGGTTATTTTTCTTTTTGCTCGTTAATCCGTTTGTCTTTTGCAGCCAACTATAGATTTTCAGATATCAGAGCATCCACTGAGGACAGTAAAATGCTCCCTGCACTCCACTATATAACTGCATGTTTAATATTCACTGCATGAGTCTGTGTGTGTGTATGTAGAGGGATTTTTTTATTACCCTTTATATAATTGGAACCAATGAGCAGGAAAAGTAGGCGACGATAATAAAACGTATATGAATTTAATATTTAATGAGCCGAAACAATGGAAAAATCACCACCACGCTTCTTTAAATCCTGTTTTTTTTTTTTTTATGGCCGACGTGTCTCACACGAGACCAAAGATGTTTTGTTTTGTTTTATTTTATTTTATTTTATTTTATTTTATTTTATTTTATTTTATTTTATTTTATTTTATTTTATTTTATTTTATTTTTTTGACTCCTCCCCTGTGGTGCACTAAGCTGATCAAAACAAATGGATTAAAGCCAGTCTTTGACTCTGAGGATACAGGCTCCTCCCCTTTTTTTAAAATTCACCCTGCGTTGAAGTTCATCTGCATTTATAGTTACTGTAGACAACACACACACACACTCAGACACACACATTTCCCCTGGAGACAGTGAAAGTGATGGAGACCCCCCCCCCCCCCTCCGTCTCTGGTCACTTCATTATCCGGCCAAAAAAAAGAAAAGAAAATACTTGAGAGAAACCATGACAACGCCTCCACAGAGTCTGCTGCAGTTTCTGTAAGTAGGAGAAAACAAATAGAGGAAAGAGGAGGAAGAGGAAGCAGGAAATCTCTGATCTTCTCTTCTCTCTCTCTCCTGAACAATTCGTTTTTAATGGATAATAAGTGATGTGTGGTGGTTCGGGGGGGGATGGCCATTGTAATTATGATCATTTTGTAAAATGGCTTCTCTCCCAAGAGCATCAACAAATTCAGACATGAAAGAGAGAGAGAGAGACGCAGGAGGAGAGGAGGAGGAGGGGGGGGGGTCATCAAATGAAACCCTTTCAAGGCTTTGATTTTTGAATCCCAGATTTTCAGATACAGCTGAGTCTCGTCCCACTTTTTTTTCTTTTTTTTTTTTTATAAAGTTTCGTCTTTGTTATGTTTCCCGTCGTCTGACGCGTTGGCGCGCGACCAAGTGGAGCTTCCCCCGTTTAATCCTGACGCCGAATAAAACATCAGCTCCGTGTCTCTGGCTCACTTTGCTGTTTTCAGAGCCGACTGTCAGTTCGCCCCCGCCTCCCAGCGGTTTAATTTGCCGGGTGGACTGAAAAAAAAAAACAAAAAAAACGTTTTTGACTATTTTTTACAATTTTTCCAAATTTTGCAAATGTTACTCTTTTAACATGATCCCTTCGTGCTGTTTATTATTGAATTAGTTCATCAGAAAATAATCAGTGCTGTTCATTTCCAGTTTCCAGTCCAGTTCCTGTTCCAAGAGAATTAAGAGTGATTATACCGGAGACAGGTCGCTGACCTTTGTGTGTTTGTGTGTGTGTGTTGCCGAGCAGACGGAGGCGTAATAGCATTAGCTGACCGCCTGCAGAGATGATTAGTTTGGTTCAGGACATGAATTTTTTGCTCTTTATGCGTCTGTCTCCTTTATGCAAAACAACGCATGTGCAAAAGTCAGAATAATTCACTTTGGATTCATTTTTGTGCATTTTCATAACGTTTAAAACAGGCCCGTGCATTTTTCCTGCTGAGAATCAGGCTGCAGTCGGCTTTGGATCAGGGGCAGGACGTCTTACCTCATTACTGTATCTGTATTGACGCACAAGGGCGTCATGGGATGAGAAAAAAAGAACATTTAAATTCAGATCATTTTACTACAAATTTTCCTCATTATTTGTTTGTTTTTTTGACCTGAAATGTATTAAAAAAAAAAAAAAATCAACAGAAGACGCAGTTTGAGGAAGTCATTCATGCGGCTGCACACTTTTCTTTTTCATCTTTCGTCATGAATCATTCAGAGCTTGACGTCCCTGCGTTCATGTTTCGGTGTCGCCTCCTAAAACGTCCTGAGTTGTACCCTAAATCCTCCCGGGGAAACCCCGCTGTTCATTTTTAAAGTTCCTACTTTAAAAGTTCCCACAGGTTCCGTCCGTCTTTCCCCTCCTCCGTCTCGCTCCGTCTCTTTTTTTATTTTATTTTTATTTACGTGTTTTTTGGTTTTTTTTTTGGAGCAGCAGCGGAGTGGATTCCTCGTTGCCATGACGACGCTCCCCTGGCACACTTTTGGCTCTTGTTCATTTTCTGCCTCTGTGTGTCCTCAAAAAGTCCAAATGCCTTGAAATAGTTTCATTTCGAGGCCTGACACACACGTCGTGTTATGGGTCAGTTTTTTATTTTTTATTTTCTGAGATAAATGTATTTTATTGTCAAAAAGGATTCCATATATTTTAAATTAATATTCACATTCCATGAAACAATTTCCACTGTCTTGTCTTGTGATGTGACTTGCGGCCTGACCTGGAGCCTCTGTGCTTCTGGGTCAGTGTGTGTGTGTGTGTGTGTGTGCGTGTGTGCGTGTGCGCGTGTGTGCGTGCGTTTGTGTGTGTGTCCGGGTTAAGGGAGGATCTGCATCAGTTCATGCGTGTGAACCTACATCACAAACCCAGATTAAGTGTCCTCGATCCAACACGCACGCACGCACACGCACGCACACACACACACACACACACACTTGGGGGAATACCCGACTCTGATGGACAGTGAGGCGCAGGAAGAGATATTCAACGTTGTGATTTATTAATGAGTCCAGGGAGAAGGTGTAGAAATGAAGAGCGATGACTGAGACGGAGTGTGGGTATGTATTATTAAACAGCTGTGGTGTTAGATTATTTACAACAACTGGAGGAGGAGGGGGGGGCTCACACACACACACGCACACACACACACACTCTCTCTCAGGGAAGCCAGAACAATGGGAGGTGGTTTGTGTAATTGAATGTCAGATGTGATTAGAGGACGAGTGAGGGAGAAATAAATGTTGAAGTGTGTGGTTCAGGCTGGAAAAAACAAATGAGAAGCATGTGAACACACACACAGACCCA
>JAFBJU010001433.1:4633107-4640732 GCA_016785305.1 Colistium nudipinnis
GTGAAGGAGCTGGTGATGGGGGGGTCCTGCAGATACATTGTATCCCTCTGCACCAGAGGAATCAATAATCAATGAAACTGTGTGTGTGTGTGTGTTTGTGTGCGTGTGTGTGTGTGTGTGTGTTCCAGGAGCAGCAGAAGCAAGTTGAGGACCCAGGCAGAGAAGTGAAGAAGGTCTGTAATGAAATATACATATATTTTAAATATATATAATTTAATATTGAATCTTGAATAAAGAATCCCTTGCTCCATAAACGAGAAATAGATAGTTGACGGTGCGATGATACAGTAAAAATATGTCACTGTTGAATTATAATGAATAAAATGTAAAATTATTTTACGTGTTTTTTTAAAATAATAACTGCAATCAGTGACTTTATTTAATTCATGTAAAATATCACAATTATTTGTGCATGTGACGCACTATAGAACCTCACTCTCCACGTGTGCTCCTCTCAGTCACACAAAAATATTCAGGTTAGAGACTCACAATGAGACAACCTTTGTGTGTAGGTGCGTAAGGCTCGCAACCGACGTCAGGAGTGGAACGTGCTGGCCTACGACAAGGAGTTCAGACCAGACGCCAGACTCACGCCCTCCCCTTACCACGGCATGTCCTCCGAGGGCTCCCTGTCCCCCGACAGCAGGTACAGGAGCGGGCGCACACACAAGTGCACACGCACTTTCAAGCGCTGTATTTTCTAAAAGCTCCACGCTGACATCTGCTGGAGGATCAGAGTTAGAGCAGCGTCAGGAATGTAATGTGGATTTTATTATTTCATCATGTGCAAAACAGGTGCTAAATAAATAAATAAAAAATCTGAATTTAGGCAAAAATAAATCTAGTTTTATAGAAGACTCTCAGGTTGTATACTTGGGTTTGGGTCAGAAACCTATATTATAGTAAATTTTTATTAAATAAAATAAATATATATATATATATTTTTACCCTTTTATTCATGCTTACTCAACCAGATCTATGGCGTCTGACTCCTACCCTGCCAGCCCCAGCCACCCCTCCACCCAGCCCCGCGGCGCCATCCACCCCACGGACCACCGGGACCACCTCAGCGCTGCGGCCCAGACTCAGTCCCTGGACCGAGTCCTCAGGCCGGCCAACCAGCCTCCGGGCGCCGCAGGAGGCGTGGCCTCGGCGGCGGCGGCGGCTGGGAGGCACGCGGCCTCGCTGGGCAGAACGCCGTCTGGACACGGGGTCCAGACCGGAGGAGATCCCACGGTGAACGGGCCGAGGCAGCAGTCCGTTAAAGAGTATCGGGCCGGACACGGGTAGGTTCCTCCGGGGGCGTGTCCAGAGATGATTTAATACATTCATATTCACTTAGGTGTTCATTATAAAATATATATATTCTCCATCTCTCTCTCTTCCCCCAGTGTCCAGCCCTCCACCATCCCAGAATACTACATCCCGCCTGCCCCTCCTCCACCGCCTCCCACAATCCCCTCTGCCCAGACGGCCTTCGACTCCACCACAGCTCCGCCCCCCGCCGTCCCCCCCAACTCTGCCACCTTGTCCCGCCCCTACTCCCCTTCTCCTCCTCCTCCTCCGGCCAACTACGTGCCGTCTCCCTCTCACCCTCCTTCGGGCGTGCCGCCCGCGGCCCCGCCCCCTCCTCCGCCCGGGGGTCCCGCGGGACACCTGTCCCACCTGTCCCCGCCGCACGCCGCTGTGGGCCAAGCGGACGCCGTGCCGCAGTCCAGGAAGTCCAACATGGTGGGGTTGGTGCCGATGAGCGACGCCCGCTCCGACCTGCTGGCCGCCATACGTAGAGGTGTGTGTGTGTGTGTGTGGCGGTCGGGACAGCCTGATCTATTGTTCTATAAATAACTCCCTCCTCCTCCTCCTCCTCCAGGTATCCAGCTGAGGAAGGTGCAGGAGCAGAGGGAGCAGGAGGCCAAGCGGGAGCCCGTGGGCAACGACGTGGCCACCATCCTGTCCCGCCGCATCGCCGTGGAGTACAGCGAGTCCGACGACGACTCCGAGCTGGACGAGAACGAGTGGTCCGACTGAAGAAGAAGAAGAAGAAGAAAGGAAAACGGTGGAGCTCGGTGGGTGGAGCAGGTTGTGACACTGTGGTGATAATGACGGGGTTTGGTGAGAGAGAAAAAAAGATCAACAGCATTCACGCACACATAATAATAATAATAATCCACATTTATCAGCATTTTACACGCGGGCAGCAACAGGTTGGATATTTCCATCTCGCTCGGTTGCCCCTGACGACGCCAAGAAGAGGTTTGTGTCTCCCAACACACACACAATTAAATTCACACCATGTCAACACCCTCCCGCCCCCGTCCACTCGTTTCCAACCACTAATGCTCAGCTGTGAAAAAAAACAAAAAAAAACGCTGTTATGATAATTAGCAATATTAATCTGTGGGTAAAAAAACAAACAAACACATGGTATAGCACAAAAAAAAAAAAATCCTAGTGCAATCTTGACTTATCTGCCAAATGTGGAGAGAGAATTTATGAAATATGTCGTGGATAATCAGGGAAAAAATATTTTATCAGAGGAGGGGCTTCACGTCAGCGAAACGAAGGCCAAACTCCGGCGAGGTCATTAATGAATGAGGCCGTTAATTTAATTTCAATGTTTTGGTATATCGTAATTAATTATAACATTGCAGCCGGTGACTGTGTGCCGTGGTACTTCTATAAACGCTTTCACACTCAACCACAAGCGGCGCTGCACTCACCAAGCTTGCCCGGGGGGTCAAAGGTCACGTCCTGGATCAGCCCCGTGGGCTTTAAATACATCAGTGTCAGAGACTTGCAACATTTATATACAGCATAATATCTATATCTTTCAGTATTGGTTAAACCTCGGTATGAGCTGATAGTGTTTTTAATAATGTGGTTTTATTTTGACCATGTGCTGCAGTGATTTTTTTCACTTTGATTTATTTCCGGGGTTTTTTTCTACTGTAAAGGCCAGAATGGAGGTACGGCATAGAACAGATAAAAAAAAAACAATTCCAACTTTTTTTTCAGGGTTTTATACGTGATTTATTCATTTACTCTCCAGCCAAAGCAAAACATTTCTCAAAAAGTGGATTCACAAAGCTACTTTTATATATTCCCCTCCGTGTGTTTCAGTGATTTCTGGAGATTTTGCAGCTCATCGTTTTGGTCATAGCAAAGCATTCTGGGAGGTGTGTCATTGTCAGAATTTACTTGATTTTTTTATATTTGTACATCGTGTTTACTCGAGCAAAGGCTGCACTCAGAGCAGTTTCCTTACTATGTTCGTTACTATGGGAACCCCAGTCACACCGCTTTATAAAATTAAATCTAAATGACCTGTGTCCATGCAAATCTATATTACCAGTAATTTGACATGTTTTATTCCATTGTAAATTCAAAATCTGAGCCTAATCACCAAATTGGTTTCCTTTAATCTATTTTTTAAATTAAATTTAGAATGAATTTGAGTGCGTCACTGTTCATTGTTTTTGGTTTGTCACAGATAAGGTGAAGTTTTTTGAAAGCGATAGGATTATAAGTGGTTATTTTGTTGTTGTATATCAATACCACACGTTAGTTGAGCTCACTCAGCAGCTTCACTCACAAGGATATTAATTACGTACGGATTAGGTACTGATATGTTCCATGAGTTGGTGGTTGGTTCTTGCTAATTGTTTGGTTTTGGTTTTAAAAGACTGTGCTACCGGCTTTATTTATGATGAATTAAAAAAAAAAAAAAAAAAAAAGCACATGTGAGCAGCTGATAACATGAATTTGCCAGAGACCTGGGGTGAATGTCTGCAAAAAGGCATGAGGAGTTTGAGGAGTTGACTCTGGAAGAAAACTGAAAAACAAGCTGCGGAGAAAAGTCAACCCAGGTAGGATTGTGTATCTTGTGGTTTAGTTGTGAAGCAGGAGCCATTGATATACTCTGTCATATGTAGCCAGAAGTTTTCAAATCCATGGCCTTTCATTGTCCTAGAATGTAAAGCTTTGACTGTGAAATTCTTTAGGGGACAAAACCCTGATTTATCATTAAAAAAAAACTGAGGCACCAAAGGCAAGTCCATCATATCGATCCATAATTATTTATCAATGGCTACTGTAAGAATACGTCATTCTGTGTTGAAAATGTGAGAAATGAATCATGCTGTGTAGAGTTTTGGAAACGCCGCCTGTAAAGCAAAACTACATTTGGAGTAATATAACCGAGGCAATGGATCAAAAGAAACCTGTGTATTGCACACTAAATCCAAACTGTAAGCAAGTATGCATGTAACTATAGACAATAAATGGTGAAATAAAGTGTCTCTTGTGTTTTTTAAATCACATTTAATGTGCAAGTTTATAAGATATGATGTACCACTGAATCATCTTAAATAAAAATAAACTATTATTCAACCAACATCGTTTAAAATGTACTTTTTAACATATATATATATATATATATATATATTATAAACACGATTCGGTGGTACGTATTTTGCTTACATAATCATAACAGACGTTACAATAAAAGAAAAAAGTGAAATGCAATAATATTTTAGTTTTACGGGGTGGGGGGGGTGCGTTTCCGGTTTTTGTTGTGAAGTATTGGTGATCTTCTTCCTGTTTCCGGTTTAGTTTGTTTTCGCGCCGGTTTTCCGACACACCTGGTGCGTCATCAGAGTTTTTCGTTTGGGAAGTTTGCGGGTTTCCTGAGGATGGTGGATTTAAAAACGCTCTTTGCTGTAAGTCCTAAACTTCTTCGTGTGTCTTTGTGTGTGCGCGTGTGTTAACATTAAACACGTTTGCGTTGGTGCGTTTACGTCATTGACTGAATTCGTTTTCCGGACCTCTCGAACTGTAAAACGTTTCGCCACGTTGAAATGACTGTTATGTATGTCTGTGTTTTGGAAGATTTTGTTATTTTCGTCATAATTACTAAGGTCGTAAAATAAGTAAACAATGTTAACGAATAATATTTATTAATTTTGTTTAAAGTTTTTGAATGTTTGTTTTGGTGTTTCCGATAAAATCATCCGGTCTGGACTGTAAATAAACAGTGTCTGCATTAGGTACTAGTTGGGTCAGATATTAGGAAAAGAGATAGAATCACAGACTGTATATTGTGACATTTAATCACAATAATCACATAATCTCTTTTTTTGTCCTCTCTCTGTCTGTTTTTCAGCCTTGTGACCCGAGTGGAATGTGTTTGGTTCCAGCTCCCCGGCAGGTGGAGGAGGAAGAAGCTGTTTGGGACCCGGAGGAGTCACTTTGGGACACAGATGGTGACACAGCAGATGGAGAGAGGTCAGTGGAAAATTCAAAAAGCAACACAAACACAACACAAACACAACACAAACACAACACAAACACAACACAAACACACATGATACTGAGAGGACGATTATGAGTCAGATTGCAGGGACAAATGACTATTAATGCGTCCTTCTTTCTTATATCGTGACACATTTTGGTCTGTCTCTAATTTGGTTTTACTTTCAATAATCAGAGACGTGTGCAGTATGAAATCACAGTAACGTGACAATATTTTAAAATGGTTTCCGACAAACCAGATCGATGCGTTAATAATCCGCTTGTGAATTGTTTTTTTCACCTGTTGTAAATAACCTATGTAGATTTTTAATGTTCATTTAAAATGTTAAATCGGCGTGTGGGTGTGTGTGAGTAAGATGCAGGAATATTGCCAGCGTGCACAAACACCAAGGTGATTTGCAGCATCCTGCAGCAGATGGTGGTGAGTCTTCTGACTCAGAGAGAGAGAGAGAGAGAGAGAGGATGGGGGTGCAGACATGAAGGATGGAGAGAGAGAAAGAGGGAGAGCTGGATTTGTTTGTTTGTAATGACGTAAAAGTGACGGGGTGGGCGTGTCTAGGATTTGCAGTACTCACTTTTTGCCACACGATGGCGGTCTTGCCCGCCGTTTGGCGTCTTCACAGGTGATCCACCAGGGAAGATGTCAAAGCTATCTTACACACTGTATATGCACGCGCACAAACGCACACGCTACAGTTATACTTGTTCCCTTGGGAATATGATGCACACATACTCACACACATTAATGCATCGTCTCTCTCTCTCTCTCTCTCCCCCCCACTCTCTCGCCTCTCTCTCTCTCTCCCCCCCCCCCTTCTCTGGATGTCTCTCGCCCTTTTTTCTGTTACACAAGCAGGGAGTGGTTTAATAATTCAGCTGCTTTTCTTTTTATTCACTGCCTTTTCTTTTAACACTTCAGTGACCTACAATTTTCACCGGCACGCACTCACCCTCACCCCCAACACACATTTTTAGAATAACACACAGACACACAAACAACGCATTGGATTGAGTCCACGTTGACGTAAAAAAGACGACGACCTTCACCGTTTCGTTGTTCTCAGTTTATTTGGCAAATTATTCTCCACTTTTTTTTTTTCTTTCTCTTCTCAGATATGTACAATAGTAAAAATAAATCTTTCTCTTCAAGGTTTTACATTCGAACATTTACAAGTGCAATGTGTAACACGTTCATCTAATAAAGTGCATTTGTACTTTTTATCCCTAACTGCCTGTTTCACAACACTTAACTCAAAAGCAAGAATGAAACAAAAAATAATCATTTACAGTCGTAAAACAAAGTCAATGATTCAAAGACACCGCATCAGGTCTGACATCACAGTATCATTACCCAGAACCCCCCTTGGCGCGAGGGTGGAACACCCGTGATGCTTCTTAATCCTGACCAACCCTTTCAATGCATAAAACAACGTTTTTTCTATGAAGGCCATACTTGGTCCAATACAAAAAAATTAGCTCTGTGATGGTTTATAATTTATACATATATGTATATATTTTTTGTTTGTTTTAATTCTTCCGTGATTGACAATCTCTGCTGGCCTGAATTGTGGCCAGGTTTTAGGTGACAAGAAAACTTTAGCCTGACTGACTCTGACTCGTGTTAAATGCTTGTGCTCAGAAAAAGAGGTGATGAGGAAGAGGAGAGGAAGATTTCTACTACTCGTCTCTTTTTTTTTTTTTTTTTTCTGCTTTCAGAATAACTATTTTTAGACGGAGCCACTCACTTCCTGCAGGACGAGGCTTTGCGAAAATGTTAGACGGGAGAGGAGGGAGGAGAGGGCCAAAGAGATGAAGGGGTGAAAAATCACAGGGTAAAAAGAGAGGGAGATGCCTGAAAGAATGAGAGTTGCCTGTTTTTGAGAAGGACGCGTGGGAGGAAGAAGAGAAGGGGATGTTGTTTTTTGAAAGAGGAAGTGGAAGAGGGCGGGATGTCTTTGAAACGACCTGCTTTCTTCGACACGACTCAGACAAAATGACGTCACTGGAAACCTGAGTCTGTGACGTACACCCCCCCCCCCCCCCCCCCCCCCCCCCCCCCCCCCCCCTCTCCTCTTTTTTCCCCCCCCATCCTCCGTCCTCCTCGCTCTGTCTCTGTCATTTAGTGCACAGCTTCTTTTATTTTTCTTTATTTATATAAAGGAAAACTGCAGTTGGCGTCGTGACGTTTTAACAGAAAACGCTAATATCTCATTTCTCTCTGTTGCGGCTGCTTGCTGGGAAAACCAAAAAGCTGAAGTTCCAGCCTTTGCTCAGTAATTGTGATCAATAACATCAAGGTCACCTCCTCCCTTTTT
>JAFBJU010001433.1:4644416-4656916 GCA_016785305.1 Colistium nudipinnis
TTTTTTTTTTTTTTTTTTCTCTCTCTCTCTCTCCGAGCAGACGGTACCTGATCTTTGTGTCCTCGCTTCCACCGCGGCCCGACGGCTCCCATCAGCCCCCTTGCTCAGATAAACGAGGGGTGGAGGAAAATCCCTCGTCCGGCACCCCCGCCATCTCTCTCTCTCTCTCTCTCGCTCGTCCCATTCCACAACCCCACCCCCCCGCCCCCCCGGCGCCAACCCAACGACATAGCGCGGCGTTTCTCGTGCCAAAACGGAAACCGACCTTCTCCGTGGGCTACACGTCGCTGGACGTCCTGGGCCGGAGCGAGAGGTTGGAGGGCACGCAGCCGCAGCACGCCAGCCACAGCGACTTCTGGATGTCCGGGTTCCGGAAGGCGTAGATGATGGGGTTGATGACGGAGCAGCAGGTGGCCGGGAGGACGGTGGCGTAGGTGTAGATGACGGGGTAGCTGGAGTCGGCCACGATGGAGTACATGGCGAACGGCAGCCAGCAGGCCCCGAAGGCACACAAGATGGCCGACAGCGTGGACACGCCCTTGGTGGTGGAGATGGCCACGAACTGGTGCTGCACGGCGATCTGCTGCGCGTGGCGGAAGGCGATCTTGCAGATCTGCAGGTAGAGCTGCATCATCAGGGCGAAGACCAGCAGGAAGGCCACGGCGAGCGCCACCGCGTTGTTCTTGGTGACGGGCCGGCACACGCTGCACGCCGCCTCGTCCCGCAGACAGTTCCAGCCCAGCGCGGGCAGCAGGCCCAGCGCCAGGCACGCCACCCAGATCAGCGCCACCATCGCGTAGGTGAAGGTGACCATGCGCTCCGTGTGGTAGGTCAGCGCGTTGTACAGCGACAGGTAGCGGTCCACGGTGATGGCGAGGATGTTGAGGACGGAGGCGGAGAAGGCGGAGATGAGCAGCCCCACCGACAGCAGCGTCACAAACTCCAGCGAGTTGTCCACCAGGTAGGTGAAGACGAAGTTCAGGATGAGGCCCAGGCCGGCCAGGAGGTCGGCCACCGCCAGCGAGCCGATGAGGATGAACATGGGCGCGCGCAGCGTGGGCGTGTAGAAGAGCACGGCGATCACCAGCGCGTTCTCGCAGGAGATGAGCGTCCCGGTGACGCACAGCGCCACGTCCCACGGGCTGACGTCCTGCGCCGCCACGGCGGCGGAGGCCGGCCGGAGGTCGGGGGTCAGGGTGCGCACCGCCGGCTCCGAGGAGGAGTTGGCCGGGTCCTCGGCGAGGCTCCAGGAGGTGGAGGAGTCGAAGGGGTCCAGGGGGGAGGAGGCGTTGAGGCCGCCGCCGCCGCCGCCACCGCCGCTACTCATGGCGGTCGCTGCGGCCAGAGAGAGAATCATGGCTGCAGAGGAGATAAACGGCAAGAAATGAGAGAAATGGATGAAAAAGACCAAAAGGAAAGAAAAACAATTGAGGAAAGAGGAGAAGAAGAAGAAGTGGAAAAGGCAGGATGGAGAGGAAAACAACAGAGGGACGCAGTTTCCAGCTTTCATTCACCCTCTCATCTGTCCAGTCATTCCTTCATGACCCACAACACAACAACAGCAGGTGTGCGCACACGAAAACAAAAAGATGCTTCACTCTTCTCAAAAAAAAAAAAGACGATTCTATTTTTAGAGCATCTCTAAAAATGGTGCATGACGTCCTGGGGCACGACGGCGCGCGGCCGCTGGCCTCTTCACGGGCGGCGTGCGTGCGCGCGCGCTAACATCCGCGTTGACGATCACAAGTTCTTAGATTCGGATTCTGATCGGCATGTGCACGCGCACATCAAAATCCGGACCACCGGGCTAATTTTAGCTCGGGCAGCGCGCGTGCGCGCGCCAAAAGCTGGGATGCTGGAGCTCCATTCACAAAAAAAACACCTCCTCCCCTTTTTATTACTCACACCTCTCTCTGACGCTCGTGCACACACTCACACACACACACACACGCGGAATGACTGCAAGCGGCCGGGGGAAGGTCACAGGAGCGCGTGCAGAACGTCGCTGCGGTAACGGCGGCTCGTGCAGCCCCGAGCGCCCCCCCCCCCCCCCCCCCCCCCCGCCGCCCCCCCCCCCCCCCCCCCGTGTGTGTGTGTATGTGCGCGTGTTCGTGTGTTCGTGTTCCATTCACGGATGCAGCGGTGCAGTCCCTCGTCCCGCGCGTGCGAGAGAAAAAGAGAGGGATGGAGGATGAATGGATGGATACAGGGAGGAGCACGCCACAGAGAGGAAGAGGAGGAGGATGAGATATTCAATTACCAGCTCCTTGTCTTCTTCTTCTTCTTCTTCTTCTCCGTCCCGCTGCAGGAATGTCCCAGCGGTCGGTTGTCCTCCACTCTGACGGTGTCCCCTCGCGCTCTGCCCGGTCAGCGGCGCGCGCTCCTCTCCTCGGTTGGCATGGTTATCAGCCTCCCGTCGGCGGCTCCGTCCTCGCACTGCACATCCTCCGCTCCTCATTGGCCACGCGGCTCTTTCTCCTCGGCTGACGTCACAAGTCTCCGCTCCTCCGGCGCCCGTCATCACGGCCTGCGCGTGAATCACGGAGCGAGAGAATTAATTAATAAACTCACCTTCAGCACAGCAGATTCATACCTCATAGTTTTTTATTTATTTATAATCTCCAGGACTTGCGATTTTACTTTTATAATAACCATCATTGTTATTATTATTATTATTATTATTATTGGATGTGACGCAGGAGGTCGCAGCACAGAGCGTCAAACAATCAAATCACAGCGCGTCACTTTACCCCCCCACCCCAAATTCATTAAAGGTGAGAGTGACTTCCTCCTCCTCCTCCTCCTCCTCCTCCTCCTCCTCCTCCTCCTCTCTCCTCCTCTTCCTCCTCCTACCTAAATCTTGCCTCACAATTTGTAAAGAAAAAGCCGCTACAGCACATTTTACTCCCAATAGTGTTTTGATGCTACAATGTTTCAACTTCAGTGCGTGTGTGCGCATGCCGCCGCTGCCGCCAAACCAGCTATATGGCTGGGATGGTGGTTATGCAATCTCTGCTGGGTTTCCCACTGCATTACTCGCAGGCACTCGCAGGCACCGAACACACACACACACACACACACTCACACACACACACACAGGCCCATATGTGCGGTCATCCACGAGCACGGAGCTGCTGCATGGAGCCGGCCACCAGCAGCGTGGTAGCTGCAGGCTGCTGTACATCACCATCTGTGGCCTACATGCAAAGGTGTACAGGACGTATGGTAAAGTTGTGATTCAAATGTGATCATATTGAGATTAAAGCCACACAACTTTAGTTCTATACAATTCAACGAAAACCAACAGTTCATATTGGAAATAAGCACCTTTTTCTTTTCATTCAGTCTTAATATTCTGATTTTTTTCCTTGGAATAAGAATTGACGAGATGAAAAGCAAGTGTGTGTGTGTGTGTGTGTTTTCATTGACGCCCACTCCATCTCCAGCTTCATTCATCTTTCCAGCAAAGCACTCTGGGTAATGGAGGGCTGTTGCATCATCTTGCCGTTTTGGTATGCTTTGTGGCAGAAAGGTGTCCCGTCTCATTTGTCTCTCTATCTGTCTCCACGTCTTACACACACACACACACACACAATGCTCTTTTTCTATAGGATGATGACAAAGCACTCCAAACTGCATTACATCACTGGTGCATTTTTCTGTTCCTCCTCCTCCTCCTCCTCTCGTCTCCTCCGTGATGAAAGTCACAGGGAGGGCGGATGTTTGACATAGACTTGTGTAACTCCATATTTAGGGCAGTGGCGCATGGCTGTGAGCTTACATGAGCGTTGGTGCTACTTTTAATGTTTACATTGAATCCTCGTATACACATAGGGGCCTGTATTGTCAGTGGATGACTAATACTACTCCCCCAGCCCTCCCACCTCCTCCTCCTCCTCCTCCCCCCCCCCTCTCCCTGAACACACACACACCTACTCTCCCCACCTCCAACCAACCAGCGGGTTTCCCTGGAGGACCAGGCTTAAAGGCGAAATCCACCCACTCACTGTGATGCTCCTTGTTTGTACAGTATGTAAAAAAACATTTAAAAAAAATGTATTCTTGTGCTTTACAGTGCACATGGAAGCATTTTTGCAGAATGTTTTTTTTTTTTTTTTTATGTGCAATTTATCAACGACTCTGTTAATCCAGGAAAATCCCACCGACAAAGTTTGAAAGTCGTAAACCGCTGCATCCACAGTCTGGATGAGAGAGAAGTTGCAGCGGTGACTCATGACGATGTGGTTCGGGGGGGGGGGGGGGGGGGGGGGGGGTGGCGGGGGGGGGGGGGGGTTGGATTCTGCATCATTTACGGAGCACCGCCACACTTGGTTTATTTCCTCTGGTTTCGCAGAGCTAAGTTGCCTTCAAGATCCGCGGAGACGCGCATTATTCAGCCCTCTGCTGTGGGATGAGGAGGAGGACGCCGACTTTATTCGGACGCTCCCAATCCCGGCAGGGCTGCGATTCGCATGGTTGGCGAACGCGGCTGGAGGGGAGCCCTAACTCTGCTCTGATTAAAGGTCGCCGTGAAAGGTCGGGGGAGAGAGAGAGATGGGCGGAGACCCAAAGGGAGTGCGAAGGAGAGGCGGCGTTGGGCTGGGTTTCCTCCTGTTGACTATAAACGTCTTGTTTCCACTGGCCGACTGAAACCAGCTTTTTTGTTTTGTTCTTTTCGTAGCGACAGAGCAGGGCCGTTGCCACGGTTACCCGCGCCTTCATCTAATCCACTTGATGCAGATCTGTGGCGACTGGATCCATGTCTGAGGTGCCACTCAAACCCAGTGTGTTATCGGCTTAGTATTTGTATATATTTATATTTGATATATTTGGATTATATTTATATACGTGTATATATATATATACACACACTCTCGGGCGATAACTTTTCCAGAGACGCTCCGCAGAGATTTGCATGAATGTCACCCAGCCTTAAGGAGGGACTCGACGCTGTGATTCATTTAATGTCACAGCAGCTCCAGGGAAACACTCACCGTGACATTAAAGGCAAGATTTACCTTGACAAAATGTAATGTCAACCCCTTGCAACTGCCACCACGCAGGCGCACGCACGCACACACACACACACACACACACACACACACACAGAGGCCTCTCGCCGAACATGAATCTCCAAGGGCTTTGTGAGCGTGAGGTCAGAAAAGGGTCGGTGAGCAGAAACTGAGGAACTCTGGCAAAGACCAGTGACACACTGTATACGCACGCATGCACACGCACGGAGGTGCTACTATTGTAGTGGATTCCTGTTGAGGTGTGTGTGTGCGCAGTGTTTGTACAGTGTGTGTACAGTGTGTATGAGGCCCCCCTGTTGTGAGTGATGTGTCTGAAGGAGTTACCTGCAGAGAGCTGCAGTGTTTTGTCGCTCGGCGAGATGCGGCACGGAAACATACTCTCTGTGTGTGTGTGTGCGTGTGCGTGTGTGTGTGTGTGTGTGAGTGCGATTTAAAAATGCACGGAGAAGTAAACAAAATAAAATGATTAAAGTGGAGAGGAATTATTTGAGTTTAGGATTATGGTGAGTAGACCATTCAGTCGTGATGGCTGATGTTGTGGTGCATTATGGCGAGTGTGTGTGTGTGTGTGTGTGTGACAATGAAATGCTGATGCTCCCAGACAGGCTGTTGTCACAGTGGGCAGCTGTGGGTTAGGACCCCACGGACACACACACACACACGCACCTGTCACCATGTGTTTCTGTTAACATGAGCGATTTGGGAGCCACTCTTGGATGCCAGATTAAAAATAGCAGCTTCCTCTTATTCATAGAAAGAACAGCTTTGACGCTGATGCATGAAGACAGTGTGCGTGTGCGTGTGTGCGTGTGTCCCTGGAAAAGAATGTGTGTCAAACAAACACACAAATATAGATAAAACAATTTATCGGGATGTTTTTATAAAGTGTTTGTTCAACTAAATCAATATCTGTATTGGTCAATGCGATGATTGAACTCCAAGTCAGAGCCCAGTATTGATCTGAGCTTTTTTTTTTTTTTTTTTTTTCTCCAATCGATCGATTATTTTCAATTTGTCTGTCGCTGCCGTATCACGTACAGTAATGTTTTGTAGGTCCATAGCTTTTAACCCCCCGTTTTTTTCCCACCTCTTCATCTCACTCCCTATGTAACTGCGTGTGTGTCCGTGTGTGTGTGTGTGTGTGTGTGTGTTTGTGTGTCCGTGTCCGTGTGTGTGTGTCCGTGTGTGTGTGTGTGTAGGAAGGTGTGATCTCACACGATTTTGCTGGTCTGTGTCACAGATGCCTTTTTGCACCTACACACACAGACACACGACAACACTCACAATAACAAAGCAGTTGTGTAACCCAGCAGCTGTTTCCTGCACTGGATACTGTTGTTTCTCTTTAATTATGAGCATTCATTCTCACTTGGTTAATGGACATGTGACACACACACACGGACACACACACACCGCCACACACACGCACCACTCTCCATGGTTAGGTAACACACATCCACCCACTGCTGGATTTGAAAAGTGAAATACTCGTCATTTGAAGAGTTTTACTTCAGATACCAACCTCAGGCAACCTTTCTGAATATGTTGGCAGCTGATGTTTTGAGTTTTATTCCAATCTGTCATTTTTCTTTTTTTTTTTTTTTTACAGATTTTCTTCGTCTGTGACTCACTGGCAGAGAACCGTGTGTCTCATCATGACATCTTCCATCAGAGAGAAACATAAGCGGCTTTTGGATGAGTGACGTTGATGAATCCCGATTTATTGATCGTCTGATTAAAATCGGGGTTGTTTTTTTTTTAGAATTTTTTTTATTTTTAGAAACTCGTCATTCTCAAACCAAAAATCTGGAGCCAAAGAAAACTTGGAAAAAAAGAAACCCCACCTCATTTTAGTCCACACGTGCCGTGATTTAGTAACTTCCTGAGGCCTTTTAAAGAGACTTTCAGGAATAAAATGAGATGGAGCTCCACTTAAGTCGCGTGTTACCATGGAAACCGGTGGGGAGACGAGCTCTGAGCCCCTGGGACACCACACAATGGCCCTCTTTGTGTTTTCCACTTGGGCCGTGGACGAGTGAGGTCCGTCCCTGCCTCTGTGAGCTGTCCTTGACTTATAAATCGCTCACCTGTAATATTCCGCCAAAGCTATTGGAGCTTTTTTTTTTTTTTTTTTTTTTTGGCACTTGATGCTAGACTTCAAATAAAGGATGACTCAAATGTTCCTGATCTATGTATCGTACAGGAGTATTTATAGCTTCAATAGATGGTGGAGGCGCTCACCTTTCTTCCTCTCTTTCTCCCTCTCTGCATACTGTACATCCTTTCATCCCTTTCCTGAGGTCAGTTCATTTTATATATACTGTATATATACAAAAATTATATATATAAAATGACATGATACATAGTCAAAAAATCCCTGTTTTAATGTGAATGAATTGAATATAAATGAAGCCACTCTTAACTTTCCACACATTTAATAAGGGCTTATATTAAAAATAAAGAATGGAGGTTGATTTTTCAAATGACGAATCCTGATCCTCACCACAGACACTAATTGATATCATTGGCTCCTCCTCTCTTCTCTCTCTCTCTCTCTCTCTCTCTCTCTCTCTCTGGGACCTGTCTTACCCTCTTCAAAGCGTCTCTCCTCCTATCCTGCGTCCCTCCTCCCCGTCCCACGCCTCATTAGCCTTTTCCGCTGATTACCCGTATCAGCGATCAAAGAGGAAATTGCAGACTGCTCAATGATTGATGCCGTTCAACAGCTTATCCATCGACTCCACCGCCACTTATCATGCCTCCACAAACAGGACCCTGTCTTTTCTCCATTACCTCTTCCTCCTTTTTTTTTTTTCATTTCCTAGGCATTTAGTTAATGCAGGATAATAAATCACTAGGTGGCAGCATAGTAACACACGGTGCATACATTGACAGAGTCTAAATACAGCGAACGGACCGCGCTGTGTGTGTGTGTGTGTGGGGGGGGGGGGCTGCTAATAGTTTAGGACGGGGTATTGAGTGTGACGAGCTTGATCCCAGATGAGTGGAGATGCGTGGCGCCATTCATCTTTTCATTTATCTCCTTCAGCTCCTCAAATGACCCGATCAATAAACTCCGAGTCGATCCCAGATCAATTGAAATAATGTTCCCCTGACCCATTAGTGACCTTTTACGACCTTTTAAAAGCTTGTTGGTTCGTCGCCGAGTCTGTTAACCTTCAGCGTCTGTACGTTGGATCCAAAACAATTATTTTTAATAATATTATCTGCCACATCAATCACCTTATTGCAATCTGACATGGTGAGAAGAATCAATATGTTTACTGTAACAGGAAGTGCGAGGGTATGTTTCTGTTTGCATAATAATGGTGAGGTGGCGTGATGTTTCCTGCGTTTGATGCCCAACACTGAGACGTTAATTATCTCTCTCTTATCACTTCCTTTTATTGCTCGGCTCTGATTGGTGCTCCCGCTGTGAGCCGCTCCCAGTTAAGGAGGAGAGGAAATTTGTGACAACGTGTCGGCAGCTCCCCGGGAGAGCTTGAAGTGTGTGTGTGTGTGTGTGTGTGTGTGTGTCACAATTTGATTTCTGTAATCTGGGATGGCCTTTGTTATATTTATATTTATATATATTTTTGTATTTATAATATTAGAGAAAATAATACAGAGGCTTTAAAAAAACATGCAGTTCTCTTTTTTTTTTTTTTTTACTCGGCCTCCTTCATTCATATGTATTTTCTCGCCCTTGGTCCTCTTCGCCTCTCCCTCCTCTTCATCCATTCGCCCCCTTCTGGCCTTTGTTATATTTATATTTATATATATTTTTGTATTAATAATATTAGAGAAAATAATACAGAGGCTTTAAAAAAACATGCAGTTCTCTTTTTTTTTTTTTTTTACTCGGCCTCCTTCATTCATATGTATTTTCTCGCCCTTGGTCCTCTTCGCCTCTCCCTCCTCTTCATCCATTCGCCCCCTTCCTCCTCACCGTTGTCAAGGGCAACCGGAGGAGAGAGCCGAATACAGTAACACGATCACCTGATCGACAGGGGAATCCAGCAGGTGTGTGTGTGTGTGTGTGTGAATTTCTGCTGCACTCCGGTGGTTTAGGGCGTGGGAATGCATCGTGTCTTTGACATGTCCTCACAGCTTTAGGAGGACGAGAGTGTGTGAGCATGTACGTACGCACACATCTTCCTTTGCACACCACTGAACGACAACACCTAACAACAACGCACACATACAAGTGGAGGAGGGGGGCTGAGAAGGATCCACACACACACACACACACACACAGTGAAAATGAAGTGACTCTTGGCAGGCGCATGCACGACTAATTCAGCATGAATATTTAATCAACTGTAAACAAATTACTATTACACTGAATGGTGTGTGTTTGTGTGTCTGCCCTTGTGTTCAGTGTGTCTCCCTCTCACACACACACACACACACACACACTCTCTGCCTTATTGTCCCTCTCCAACAGGGTTGTGTCTCTGAGGTGGAGGCAGACTTACTGAGCGAGCTGAGATTTGAGCAGAAAATCATTGTGCAAGGGTTTTTTTTGTGCGTGAGTGCAAGTCTGGACAAAACTTTGTGAGGAAAAGTTGTGTTATTGCCTGCAGGAGGAATGTTGTGCGTTTGGGTTTGGGTTTCCATGTACAAGGGGACTTGTATCCCTTCATACCTGGTTATGGCTTTACTGTGGATTTTACTTTGTGCAATGGAACCAAAACCTCATTATTTCATTTGTTGGCCTGAAATATGTATACAGTGTGTGTGTGTGTGTGTGTGTGTTTATATAGAATTTAGAGACATGTTCAAGCAAACATTTATTATAAATGAAATGAAACATTTTGAATTCCTCCACAATTAAAGGATTCCACCTCCACAAAATGGAGATGAACTGATTATATGATAGGATATTCAGGCAAAAAGAAAACCTCCATACTAATTATTGATTTCCTAATAGGAGTTTAGGATTTATTCTTGTAGGGGAGTTGACACCAGCTGTGCACAGGAAACAAACAACAAATAGGATTATTAATCGATTTTTAACTTTGCGGATGAATGCTGCTCTACACGCGCGCGCACTCAGACGTGCACGCGGGCGGCGAAACGATCTGCTTCGGCGTGTCCGCTCACTGAGCAGTTGGAAACATGAAGGGATGCGCGTGCGCCCGCGCGTGTGTACATTGTGGCTTAGATTAAAGCAGTGTGTGCGTAAAGGGAGCGCATGCGCGCGTCCGCGAGTTATTGGCTCTCCGTTTAACCTCTCTTTCTTTCGCTGTCTTCCTCCCCCTCCCTCCCTCCTGACTCAGATCCGCTCTCTCTCTCTCTCTCTCTCTCTCTCTCTCTCCCCCTCTCCCTCTCCCTCTCTCTCTCTCTCTCTCTCTGGAAGCCGAAGCACCGACCCATCGAGCAGCAGCTCGCCGGCGGAGGAGCGTCGCAGGCTGGGGGACGGGCAGCGGGACACGGAGGCTGGAGGCGGAGGAGAGGAGGTGAATCATACGTGTTACATGCGTGTTACATACATGTTTATTTGTGGGCACTCTGTGTCCGTGCGCGTGTCCGATGACAGAGCTGTGACAGCTGATGTGTGCACGCCTGATTCTCAGCAGCCGCGCGACCGCCTGTTGTACAGCTGCTTTTTATTATTAAATTACATTAAGAATGAAAGCACTGTACGGCATGCACACACGCGCACGGACAGGCACGCACGCGCACGCAGGTTTGTGTAGCCGCGGTATGTTTGTGTGTTCAAGTTTAGGATCGTTTTTGTTTCATCACGCAATCAAGGAGACGCGGACACACGTGCGCCCCCGCACACAGAAGCTGGACGTGGTGTGTGTGTGTGTGTGTTTTCATGCAGACCATCACATGATTAGCCTGTGGTCATAATCATCACCATTATCATCATCATCATCATCATCTTTCCTGATGCTGGGGTGGTGGTGGTTTGCTCTTCATCATCATCATCATCCTCCTCCTCATTGTGGTTTCACTGTTTGTTGCTCTGCATCACAATGGCTCTAAAAACAGGGGAAAAAAAGCAGGAAGAAGAAAAGAGAAATAAATGAAGGTGGAGGGGAAGGACATGTGCATCATGTGTGCTGAACTTTTAACTCCCACATAAAAAAAAAACAAAAAAACATCCAGCATGCTTTTCTTTCTGGATCAATAATTCATCCCTCCATCTTTTCCAGATTTGGCTCTGGCTTGGAAAAAAAGAGGAAGAGCCTGCCGTCCCGCTTTTTGGTTCCGCAACCTTCCGTCCTTCACCTCCGCCTGCCGTCACCTTTGAACCCGCCATGGCGTCCAAACTCAACCCCAACGTCCTGTACGTGGCGGAGCCGGGCGAGTCACTGGGCTCGTCCCAGACCGACACGGAGAGGTCCCATAACGTGAGTCATTTATATATTCATGTATTTTTTATTCTATAGACGTACATATATGCCAGTTTTTCTGGTTTTGTTCTGTTGAATATTTCGGCTGAACATTATCTCTCGACGAATAATTCGAATCTCCCACGAATATCGGTTCATTTTAATTTAACTTAATTCTATTTGTCATAGTCAGTTTTGCCTCAGGGAGACACAACCGTGTACCTGACATCACCTGACCTGTTCCTGTGTCAACATCTTCACCTCCACCTTGTAAAAAAAAAAAAAGTTAGAAATACTCACCTTGTGATCATCTGAAATGACACCAAAAAAAAGTCGCTGGATGAGTGTGTGTAAATTCACACAGAGACCCACATTTATTTGAAATAAAATCAAAAATAATAATAATGTCAATTGTGTTGGGGGTTTTTTTCCAGGCGGGAGAAGCAGGAGAAGAGTCGTCGGACAGCGACGGAGAACAGGAGGAAACGTCGCACAAACTGATCCGCAAAGTGTCGACATCGGGACAAATACGGGCCAAGGTAGGAGCAGGCGCGCGCCAGTGTATGTGCGAGAGAATAAGTGGGATTATTATGGTCTGTGACTTGATGAGACTGGGTTATAGATGTGATCCATTTTTTTACAGGTTTGTGTTTTACACAGGAATAGTACCATATACTGTATATATATATATATATGATATGTGAATATATAGGGAAAAAAAATGAATGAAATAAAATATATGAATAAATGGGCAATATATATATATATATATATATATATATATATATATATATATTTTGTACACACATTGCTAATTTCTGCTCATTTAGTCATATATTTTATTTCATTCAATTTTTTTCCCCTATATATTCCCATATCATTAGTTTTTGAAATAATGGTCCATCTTCTCCCGCATTGACCGTCCACTGTCCACTGTAAACCACATCTCGGATCAGAAGTGGCACGTGAGATGGACGGAGACGTGTGCTGTTGTCATGGGAACGGCACGCCAGTAATTCCGTGTTTGTTCCTGGAGTAGTTAATGGTGTCGCATATCAGTCAGGTATTGATCGGGATAATCTCATCGGACTCTTGGCGTAATGTTTATTTATTTCTTTCT
>JAFBJU010001433.1:4661916-4682745 GCA_016785305.1 Colistium nudipinnis
TGATGCATCAATTTCATTAAAAAAAAAAAAAATCCGTTCACGTTACTTTCTGACCTCAGCCAGCAGAGCATCTGGTTGTTTTTTGTTTTTTTGTGTGTGTGTGTGTGTGTGTGTGTGTGTGTGTGTGTGTGTGTTTCCGCAGCACTTAGCTTATTTGGAACTAGGCGTCTCTCCCCACTGACTCGGGGCCAAGGACACAACTGGCACACAAAGATGTGCACACGGCAATTTATAATCATTTTAGCGAGGTTGGACGTCGCACACGCGCCAATTTCTCTGCGTGACTCGGCCTTTTGTGTCTTTCCTGAGTCACTCAGCTCCGCGCTGACTCAGGTGTTCGAATGGACCATAACAACACAGAAAACACACAAGTGTTTCTCTTTCTGTGTGATTTTGCCGCTTACTGGCCTCACGTACATGGACACACACACACACACACATAACCAAAGCTCTTCTCTTCGTGTACAAAGAGTTTTACCAGGAAAAGAAACTGCTGTTTGTGAAAGAGAAGCCACTTCCTCCGAAACTCTGAGCAGGGCCGAGGGAGCTGGTTTAAACATGTTCCAATCGGATATCAGAGAGAGAGAGAGAGAGAGAGAGAGAGAGAGAGAGAGAGAGTGCGCTTTACGACACCTGAACACGTGAAGTCCGTGTGAAGGACACGTTATATGATAACAACATTCCAGGGGGGACAGTGTGAGTCTTGGCTAATAACTTTTAATAGGCAGGTCCTCCAGACCTGGAGGTTGGCAACGTGCCCCCTAAAGTGACCCTTCCGCATCCAACGATACCACCCGCGTGTCTCTACGACGTTGGGAAGTAGGTGAAATAGCTAAAAGGAGAGAGAGAGCGAGAGAGAGAGAGAGAGAGAGAGAAATGGGTTGTGTGAAATAAGAGATGTGTGTTTTTTGGGTGTAAAGGAGGGAGGTGAAGAGAAGCTCTTTGTATTCAAAGTAGGCCTCTGTGTGCATTTGTGTTTGTGTGCATATTCAAATATATTCATATATATATATATATATATATATACACATCATGTTTTTCACCTGTAGCCGCTTAAATTTGCAGATGTATGATGAAGTGTTTTAGTTTGAACACGTGTGTGCACCGTGTGTTGCAGATGCACAGGATAAGATCATGATAAGGCTGCCCCCGTGTGTGTGTGTGCGTGTGTGTGTGCGTGTGCGTGTGTGTGTGTGTGTGTGTTTGCAGCAGTGCAGGATTCCCTTCAGTCTGACAAATAGACGGAGGAATCAGAGATTCACAAATGGAGCACTGAGAGTCACACACACACACACACACACACACACACACACACACACACACCACTAACCACTCAGTGAACTCCTTTGTAGAAAATCTATTTTTATCGTCGCATGTCTATGTTTGAGAAACCAAGCTTATTCTGGAAACAGCCTTTTACTGTATTTGGAAAATCCCCAGTCGGAGGCTCACTTTGTTTGGGCCTCCACTTCCTTTTCTTTCTACTTCTCTCTATTCTCCCTTTTCTCTCTTCCATTGTTATTTATTCTTTTTTTGTTCCTTCACTTTCTTTTTATGTCACTTCTTTTTTTATTTGCTTCTGTTCTTCCTTTTTTTTAATTTTTTTTTTTGACTTTGAGCTTTTCTCATCATTTAGTCTTCATTTCCTCTCACTTCTCTCTTTCTTCTTCCTGTCATCTTCCCCCTCCCTCTCTCTCTCTCTCTCGCCGTGACTCTACCATCGTGCTGTGCGGCAGTCTGTTGCTCGTCAGATTAACGCACATCGTACCACACAAACCTACCATGTGTAGTGTCGCACTACACACACACCAGTAAAACCTGGACGCACATTCTTCTCTCGTTCGTTAAATGATTATGTAAATGATTACGATGGAGGATGTTGACATTTGCAATCTTTCTTAATAGTGACCTCTTCACTTCATTTAAAGCAACGAAAACATGCTGCGTCATGAATTTAAAGTAAATTATTTGGATTCATTATTTTGCATATGTCAAAAACGGGCAAAGATCTTTTTTTTTTTCTTTTTTTTTGGCAACACTTCCTCCACCACATGTTCTCAGTTCTCACAATAAAACACGGAGAGCGCCTTAGTTCGTTTACCAGCCACCTAAAAAAAAAAAACACACAGTGCGTATAAAAGTACACACATACCGTAATGAACACACACCCTTTTAGCAAATAACCCCAGCTCAATAAACACTTGGTGGGAGAAAGAGAAAGGTCAGAGGTCAGACATTAAATGTTTATCGTCCACAAATGCGTCCTCAGCTTTGACCCCGTGGATTTATAAGCACACACACGCACTTTGAGAGTGTGTTTTTTTTTTTCCTCAGTCGTAAAGATGACCACATTATTCACTGCATGTCGATCTGGTCCGTTATGAACAGGCTCCAAACCAGAGGAATTTCTCTTGTGGCCACAGGAATCCAGACGTGTACAGTGCAAGACAGGCACTCACACACACACACACACACGCACGCGAGGGCCCCGCTTCCATTTTTAGAATCTCCTCTGGGATACGGGGTCTAAATTTAGCCGGGTCATTTTGTTAAACAAATACAGCATCAGCACGTTGTCAGGAGGATTGTGGGGCTGTTTCCGTCAGTCTGCGTGTTTATGGTTGTGGATTTATCCTCTGGTGGACAGTGCCGAGGTTATTTGAACTTTGTGAGTTTTATATAAACAGCCAAAAAACCAAAAAGGGAAAGTGATGGAGGTCGGGAAGGAGGGAGAGATGGAAAAGGTGAGCGTGGGGAGGGAGAGAGAATGGATACACGTGTTTTTAAGTAACTGCGTGTAAATCCCCACAGCTCTGTGTTTCAACACTTGTTTTTCCCCGTCTCTGTTTCGTAATGATTTTTTGATTTTTTATTTTTTTGGCCTTTGTGAAATTACGTGGTGAAGCATGTTGCACCACAGACTTTGGAAATGGCCTGGCTACACAGTGTTCCCCTGGCCCTTACTCATTCGCAATAATGCGGGTCATTAGATCTATAGAATGGATCCCTTTAAGTTGCCTGGTGCACATTTGAAAAAAAAAAGAAGGTTAAAACCAGGTTTGGATTGATGCGGTTATCTGAATAACTTTTATTCAGATTATAACTATATTTCTTTTTTATTTTGGGTTATTTTGCTTGTATTTATTTGATATTGTTCTCAACAGCGAAGCTGTTTTTTTTTAAAGCAATGCTATACCCTGATTACTTTATTTTAAAAATACTTATAATAATCTGTGTAGTGTTTTATATAATATTTTGTCCACGTCCGGAGCTGAGGACTTTGGTCAGTATCACACCTACAGTGCAAAGTTCAGCAAAGCACAGCTTTTAATCCCAGAGGTCAAAGCGTTCAGACTAGTGCAGTGAGTAAAAGCAGATTATTATGGTCTAGACAGGAAGAGATCTGCTCCATCCATCACATGAAGAAAAAAAAAACGAACAGAGACAGAGGGGCAGGGTCACCTCACGTTTTTCTTTTTTCTTTTTTTTATATGCGACTAAACCTTTAAATCATTCACAAAATCCTGAGTAATAAATTTAACCCCTGAGAAGGTAAATGCGTCCCGTTGGAAATGTAGGAAACGGACCAAATATAAATCCACCGAGGGATAGTAGGTGGTGAAAGGAGGTGAAGAGGGTTAAAAGAGAAAAATAAGAAATATTTGTTGTGTTTTTTTGTTTTTTTTTAAAGGGAAGAGGAGGAGGAGGAGGAGGTATTGATCCGGACAGTAAACGTCAAGGCAGCCTGGGTAAAAGCAGGAAAAGGCAAAGGGATGAGATGGGAGAGTGATATTGATCGGGGAGGAGTGAGTTCATGAGCAGATAAAGGAAGAGAGAGAGAGAGAGAGATGGGCGAGATAGAAAAGAGTCGAACGAGGAAAACATGACGTGGAAGAAACAGACCAGACTCTGAGAAAGGAGTCTAATTATTGTATATATAATTATTATAATAAAGCTGGTAATTCATTCAGAAACAAGTGTTTGCTCCAAATTAGGCTTGAAAAATTGAAACCGCTCAGCTTGGCTTCATCACCAGTGGAATCTGGCGAAAACAGGTTGGGCAAAAATGAATTCAAATGAGAAAAAAAGGAAAAAACGTTTGAGTGCTGTCAGGCGACGATGTGGTGAGAAAAGACACACATAATTGTTGTCGTTGTCGAGGATGGATGTGTCACTGCTGCAGACTTTTTTTTTTTCTTCTTCTTCTTTAAAGCCACAATTACCAGGCGGTAATTTGGTGTGGAGTCATTCTCAAAAGCTCAGCCGGCGGATTTTATTTCATCCTTCGCTGCGGCCGGGGGAGCAAATCATGGTGAACAGCTTTGTGTGCAATCTGCACAGCTCATGTTCCAGCAAAGAAGGGTCAGTGATGGCCAGTGGTTTCATCACAGGGAACAATAAAAAACAAAAAAAATGGTATCGGAATGTTCCAACCTTCTGAACTTGTGAGCGTATTCAGTAGATTTTATTTTCCGGATATTTTTTATTATTATTATTATTATTATTATTTTATTTTTTTTATTCATTGATTTTTATTTTTTTTTATAATTATTTTATTTTTATTTATTTTATTTTTTTTATTATTATTATTGTTATTGTGAGCGTTACTGTAGGGGAATGAGTCGGAGGCAGGAAAAGCCCCACAGGTTGCCGTGGAAATCACTCATCTCCCATGACGACGGCATCTGGGCCAATCAGAGAGAGGGAGGATGGCAGTCTCCATTTGTTGTGTGTTTGTGTGTGTTTGTGTGTGTTTGTGTGTGTGGGTGGGTGTGTTACGAATTCATCTTGCGCACCGGCACGTGAAATGTCGCACACACACACACACCCACACACACACACACTCATGTAAATGTTTTTTATTTACATTTCTTTAAATGTAATGTATTTAAAACATAAATAAAACGTATCTGAGACAATTTTATAGACACACATAAACACACATACAGACACACACGAGATTAAACAGAAGTGTGTGTGTGATCATCAGGGATAATCACCAGCTACACAACACACACACAAACAGACACACACCCATATTTCATCTTCTCTAATCTCCTCCCATCTTTACTCTCCTCTTTTTCTGCCCCACCGGCATCACGTCTTCTCTTTTGTCCTCTTTTTTTTTTCTCCTCTCTCCTCGTCTGCGTCCTGCTCCGCTTACTCGCCCTCTCTCTCTCTCTCTCTCTCTCTTTCTTTCTTTCTCTCTCTCTTCCCTCGGTTTCAAATGTGAAACCTTTATTTCTTCGATCGTTGCATTACAGCGCAAAAAAAAAAACTGACAAATCACAAATCAATGGTAATGGAGACGAAATACTAATCACCTGTGTGCATAACGAGATACTTCCACCGATTATCTCTGAGAGACTTATCTGTGTGTGTGTGTGTGTGTGTGTGTGTGTGTGTGTGTGTGTGTGTGTGTGTGTGTCTGTGTGTACACACATGTGTGAAACTGTGTGTGCATGTAGGGATTATAGAGCATCAGAGCCAGATTTTGTCCGTATGCTCAGAGGCAACATAACCCCCACCACACACACACACACACACACACATCCATCCACACCCACACACACAAACACACACAGTTACAGTTACACTCACACACACACCACCAGAAGCAGATTATGATGTTGTGTCCTTCAGTGCACACACCTCCCAGGCCAAAACTAGATGACATTTCCAAAACACATGAACATGCAAAGATGAAATTGTGGCTAAAGTTTGAGAAATGTGTGTGTGACTGTGCGTGCGTGCGTGCGCGTGTGTGTGACAGTGCGACAGTGTGACATTGAAGGTGTCTCTACCCATCTGTCCATCCAAACTAGGACAGGGTGTCATCAGATTCTCACTGGCTGTTTTTACACATATTGCTGGGGTGTGTGTGTGTGTGTGTGTGTGTGTGTGTGTGTGTGTGTGAGTCTATTAATAAACGTACAACGAGGTATATGAGACAGGATGTGGTCGCCATGGTGCTAAGTCCTCCCACGCCTTGTTCTGTGCGTGTGTGTGTGTTTGTGCGTGTGCGTGTGTGTGTGTGTGTGTGTGTGTGTGTGTGTGTGTGGTCAGACGTTGCATTTATACATGTCAGCTGTGGCAACAGTTCCTATTTCAAATAATGCATCCCGCTGTTACTTGCCGTTTCTTGCATAACAAGTTTGTCAAGGACACACACACGTTAACACACAGACACACACACAGACAGACACACACAGGAAGCCTGGTTAAACTTCCTGTTCGATGAACGGAAAAAAGGGTCCAGGTGAAAAGTTGATTAATACAACTTTTTTTTTATTATTATTTGTGGGTGAGGTGGTGTGTGTTGTTTTCTTACTTTATCAAGCCGAAGGTTGATTTTTTTTTTTTTTTTTTTTTTTGGAAAGACGGCTTTGTTGCCGTGGCAACCCGGCATGCCTATGCGTTGCTGGGTTGGGTCCAGGTGAAAAGTTGATTAATACAACTTTTTTTTTTATTATTTGTGGGTGAGGTGGTGTGTGTGTTGTTTTCTTACTTTATCAAGCCGAAGGTTGATTTTTTATTTTTTATTTTTTTGGAAAGACGGCTTTGTTGCCGTGGCAACCCGGCATGCCTATGCGTTGCTGGGTTTAAATGTCGGGAAGCAAAAGAGATAAATATTCATTCCTTACCGGCGGCAGAGTTACGTCTCTTATTATTATAATTAGTAAATGATGCTCCGTGTTTGTTTGAGGTGGGTGAGCCAGTTTCAAACATGCACCTGTTTTTGTGTCTGTGTGTGTGTGCGTGTGTGTGTGTGTGTGTGTGTGTGTCTGTGTGTGTGTGTGTGTGTGTACTTGCATGTGTGTGTGAGACAAATGCCAGAAAAATAAGGAAAATGGATTCATAGTGGGGAAATCCAGAGTGTTTCTATTTATAAACTATATAAAACACACACACACACACACACACACACACACACAGATTTAGAAGCAAGCAAAAACATTTGACAGAAACTAATGACTGCACCACTCCCATCCACTCTTCTCGTCATTCTTTCTCTTTCACTACACTGGCTGATGGTTCCGACACCATCTCTCTCTCTCTCTCTCTCTCTCCCCCTCGCCTGCCCGCCCGCCCGCCCGCCCTCCCTCCCTCTCTCCCTCTCTCTCTCTGCCATCTGCCGGCGTCGGGGACGAGCTGCAGCTTTGCGAAATCACAGCGGCTGACTTTAAGCTTCATTGTGCATTCCGACGGCGTCCATCTGTGGGACGGCGTTGTCTCATGATTACACAAACACGGCGGCGTGTGAAAGGTCGCCGGGTTCGGTGTCCGCAACAGTCGGCACGACACCTCGACGTGTCGCTGTCTCCGCTCGTTCCACTAACTCATGAATAAACAGCTGCTGTCTGTTGTTGAGCACAAAAAGAAACCACACACACACCCACCAGCTTCCTCCTCGAGGCGTGATTTATTTTTTATTTTTTTCCCCATTAAACTCATTATTCTATAGTGAATTACAGGCAAACATTTTATAAATATATTTAAGGAATAATAATAAAAAAAATCGGAAAAGCTCTTGTTAAATGTACGTCACCGAGCAGGAGTTAATGCAGTGCAGTCGTTCCTAAAATATATATATATATATATACAGTATATATATATATATTTCCCATCAAGCCCTTGCGTTTGTCTCATCATCAAAAAAACCAGCACATTTATAATGGGAGAAAGAGAAAGAGAGAGAGGGAGAGAGAGAGAGAGAGAGAGAGGGGGGGGGGGGTGTCAGTGAGTGAGTCTGCAGGGAACAGCTTGTTTCTGCTCATTAAAGACAGAATGATATGCCGAGAAACCCACACACGCACACTCACACAATTATTTACGTAATTTGTCTTAGCAGATGAGACACTGGTCTTACACTGGAAACAGTCTGATGACAGCATGTAGACAGCAGACGCACACACACGCGCACACACACACACACACCGTTTGTGTGATCTTTTCAGCAGAATGTTGTACCATTAACCTCCTCATCTATTGGACATAATGTGTGTGTGGGGTTTTGTAACGTGTGGCAAATGCCTCTCAGTGTGTGTGTGTGTGTGCGTGCGTGCGTGCGTGCGTGCGTGCGTGCGTGCGTGCGTCAGTAGTCAGACAGGTTCCTCAAGTTTTATATTTAGCCTGGAGGAAGCAGGCCTGTTTGCACACTCCTCCTCAGAGCTCATTTGCATGCTCCGCCTTATCTCCAGGTCATGTTGTGTGTGTGTGAGGAGGCGTGTCCTGCAGCACACCTGAGGGGGCGTGGCTACCTGACAAAGGAGTCTTGTGAGGCAGGAAGTAGGATTGTTCCTGCTGAGGTGAGGTGAGCGTGGGAGTTGGGAGAGAGAGAGTTTAAGGAGAAGTTTACTTTTAGAAAAAGGAGAAGAAGAAAGAGAAAAAATGAAAAGAAACTAATCCAGACAGAAGCGCCGGGGCCGTGGGAGGAAACTTCAGACGGGATTTGCCGGTGTCCAGGGGGCTCTAACAGGAAGTGAGGTCACGGGCCGCCGATGTTGAGGCTGTGTCAGAGCAGCGGCTGCTGCATGGCACCTCTTTTGTTTCACTGTGAGGACGAAGGACTGGAGGACGACTGCCAGCGTCGCCACGACGACCGTCTGGACCCCGGTCACCGCAGGAAGTTACAGGAAGGGCGAGTGGTGGAGGTCAGTGAGAGAGGGAGGGAGAGAGAGAGAGAGAGAGGGAGGGGGGGAGGGAAACCGCCTCGGGATGGAGAGAGTGAAATGCTGTGATTTATCTGCTTTATTAGAGTTTAGATGGTTGGATTCAGGTTGTGGGCACAAGGCTCCACGTGAGAGTGTGTGTCTCTGGATTTGTGTGTGCAGATGTGTTGGTGTGTCACCTTTGTGTCATCGTTGTGTCTTTTATCAGAAGCAGGTTTGTTTTCACAGCAGTTGATGACTCTATCTCGACTTTGAGACATGGACACGTTGGTCTGCAGTTCACTGAGTGTGTCACACTCACTCAGGGCCGTGTGTGTTGTGTATGTTAATTAGTGTGACTTTGTGTGTGCGTGTGTGTGTTTGTATTCGTTGAGAAAGAGAAATTTGAATGAGAAAGAGGGAAAAGCATGTTGACAATGGTCTTTGTGTGTTAACACGAGCTTGTGTGTCTGTCCACTTCGCAGCTCTACTGTGTGTGTCTGTTTGCGTGTGTTTGTGCGCATCAGGACTGATTGCTCTGATGTAATTAGCTCTAATGACTAATCCACTGATTTGTCTGGCAACATCTCTCAGAGCATTAGAAAACATTCATGTTGACCTTGTGCGTGTGTGTGTGTGTGTGTGTGTGTTTGTATATGGGTATACGTATATACACACATGTATATATGTGTGTGTGTGTGTGTGTTGTGTTGCTGTCCCTAATGATCCGATCCATCAGTCTGCATCATACTCTTCCTCCCATCATCCTCTCCTCCTCCTCCCACCAGCAGTGTGACGGCGGGAGATTTTTCTTCTTGTCCCTCGGGGTCTGACAGCACATTTATTGTTAAGATGTTTCCTACGTGCCCTGTGAGAGCATACCAAGCTGGAAGTGCCAGTGCATGCTGGGAAATCTCCCGGGCGTACATGTAGAGACAGACACACACACACACACACACACAGGAGAAATGAGATTGCGATGGAGCGATGAATTGGATCTATCAGGTTCCTGGTGTTATTTTCACTTCACTGCAGAAAAACGAGAAAGATGAAGTGGGATGGAGAGAATAAATGAAAAAAGCAAAGAGGGATGAGTTACTTGGAGAAAGAGAGGGATGTAAACCAAGTTAATAAGCGAAATATAATATAAAGAAATAAATCAAGAAATATAATAATAAGTATTTGAATCACTATATTATATATATATATATATTAATATACTCTTATACTAGGACATTTTTTCTATTTCTATTTTATTTTTCCATCTGTTAAAGCTCAAAATATAAAATAATGGGGGGTGTTGGGGTGGACCAGGGAAGTTAAAAAAAAAAAAAAACGAGTAAAGTACAGTAAGTTCAATTTATTTCAACTGACACACGCGTGCATTCCTGCACGCGCGGTTTATCTCTGCCTGCAGGTTTTGATTTCGGAGCCCGCGGTCGGATGACGTAAAGCGCCCTGCGAGTGTGACGCTCGCACGCGACTTGAATCGCACACCGTCGGCAGGTTTAGTCATGTTTGAAGATCCAGGTGTCACAGAAATATATAGAACATATATTTTATTTAAACTCTGTGACAGGTTGGTGCAGTTAAATCCATTTCCCAGCCTTTTGCCACCGTGTACAGGAAACACTGGTTTGTGACACGTGTGCACACGCTTATCTCCGCGTGAAAGCCACCGCTGTGTCATACGGGCCGACCCAATGAAACGCCTCCGTCTGTGCATGTGCAGGAATGTTGCGACATGAGGTGATAAGCAGGTGGCGCGAGCAGGGTTTTAATTTGTGCGTCTCACTCTCTCTCTTTGTGTGTGTGTGTGGGGCTATGTGCGCCTCTTCTCGTATGAAAAATGACAAATCTCCATGGCGATGTGCCGTGACGAAATTAATTACCCACGATGCATCTTTTCCTCCCGAGGCTCACGAGTAGAGACAGAATGAGGCGTGAAAATAATAGGATGAGTGAGGAGTTTCAGTAAATCACTGCGCAGCACTCCCTCAATATTTCTCCAGAATCCCTGCACATGACCATCTCCTGTGAAACCAAATGTGTTGCGATAAACGTGTGTGCGTGTGTGTGTGTGTCTTCTGAATAGAAAAGTGTGAAGGAGGGAATCCTGTTGAAGCAGACCAGCTCCTTCCAGAGATGGAAGAGGAGATATTTCAAACTCAGAGGACGCACCCTCTACTACGCCAAAGACTGCAAGGTAACAATATTTCCTCTTAAATAAAAAAAAAAAATGTAGTATGAAATAAAAGAGGGTTACATGTTTTTTGTTTTTTTTATTCCACGTTAGTCTCTGATTTTTGATGAAGTGGACCTATCGGACGCCAGCGTGGCCGAGACCAGTACCAAGAACATCAACAACAGCTTCACGGTGAGTCCAAAAAATTCAACTTTACATTGAACTTCTTTTTCTTTTTTTCTTTTTTTTTTTGATACAAATTTGCAATGTGTCCTTTTTTTCTTGTTTATTTGTTATTTAGGTGATCACTCCGTTCCGCAAACTCATGCTGTGCGCTGAGAGCAGGAAGGAAATGGAGGACTGGATCGGCGCTCTGAAATCCGTCCAGAAATGGGAAACGTACGAGGTGAGTTACATTTTATTTTTTATTTTTTTGCGTGTCTCTCCTGGGGCCTCACAGTTTAATTTGTGCAGTTTACGTCGTTATCTCTCTCTCCTTCCGTCAACTACTTTCCCCCGGCTGTTTAATAAAGCATGAAATATATATAAAAAAAAAAACTCTCCGTCCTGTAATATCTCTCTCTCTCTCTCTCTCTCTCTCTCTCGTGTCTCTTTTTTGTTGTTGTGTGGTGCGTGTTTTTTGTGTATTTGTTCTCCTTCCTCAGGCCAGCCAGTTCAACATGGAGCATTTCTCCGGGATGCACAACTGGTACGCCTGCTCGCACGCCCGCCCCACCTTCTGCAACGTCTGCAGAGAGGCGCTGCCGGGCGTCACCTCCCACGGCCTGTCCTGTGAAGGTACGTCGGGCGCCCGCGCACACACGAAAGCCACTCCAGATTTTTAAGGCTTTTTAAGGAGATGATATGACATCATTAACAGTGATTAAAAAAAATTGGATGTAATGAGTCCATTTTTTTTTTGGCCCCTCCAGTTTGTAAGTTCAAGGCTCACAAGCGCTGCGCCGTTCGCTCCACCAACAACTGCAAATGGACCACGCTGGCCTCCATAGGAAATGACATCATCGAGGACGAGGATGGGGTGAATCATCAAAATGTGAAAAAAAAAAATCAATCAAATCCGAAATGGGACTGAGCGCAGTAACAAAAAAACAAAAAAAAGTGTATTTCTATATTCATTGAGTCCATCTGTTTGCGTCCAGGTGTCCATGCCTCACCAGTGGCTGGAGGGAAACCTGCCGGTCAGCGCCAGGTGTGTGGTGTGCGATAAGAATTGTGGGAGTGTGCGACGGCTGCAGGACTGGCGCTGCCTCTGGTGCAAAGACATCGTGAGTAGAAATCAATGCACTGATACAACTATGCGCTTTAGGATATATATATATATATTTTTTTTTTTCTATATTAAACAAAATGTCTACTACAAAATAGTAAGTCATAATTCCAATGCAACCTTTTATATAAAATATAACGTAAAGAAGACCAGTGTTGCAAATCTAAGGAGGAAACTTTCCCTTAAAGACACAAACTTTCACCCTTTTGTTAGAGTTAATAAAAACGCACAATTTAAAGTTTAACACACACACACACACACACACACGTAAACACACACAGAGAGGAATCCCAGTGATATTTGTAAAGGTTATAGGACTGACATTTGGTGGGTATCAGAGGCATATAATGACCTTCTGTTTGTCTGTGTGCGTGTGTGTGTGTGTGTATTTGTGTGCGCGCGTGTGTGTGTATGTGCTGGTCTGCACACACTTGCAGGTCCACAACAGCTGCAAAGAACAAATGGGGAAGGTGTGTCCCTTGGGTCAATGTCGAGTGTCAATCATTCCTCCCACTGCACTTAACAGCATCGACTCAGATGGTGAGACACCACCTACACACACCCACACACACACACACACCGACAGACACACACAGACACATTATCTCCACGCACACGATTACATGTCCAGGATCAAAGTTCATCGCTTCCACCTTTGAACTCGGTCGGTGTAAATCCTGTGACACGCAGTTTTTCTGCCGTTGCACAAATCTTTACATTTTAAAATCAAAACATTTTTTTTCTTTTGAGAAGGAAATGCCATACATGTCAAATTCCACTGTCATGATTGGGATAATGAGAAAATAAATACAATTTAGATCCACACTCATGTTTCCTTTATTTATCAGCTGCCATGTTTAAACTGATTTTTTTATTTTTTATTTTTTTCCAAATACCATTTATTTAAGCACTTTAAGAGCAGGATTCCATCACACGCGGCTCTCCGTGTGAAGTGTAAAATTGTTTTTTGGTTTTTATGTGCAGGCTTCTGGAAGGCCACCTCTGCCTCGTGCTCCAGCCCTCTGCTCGTCCTGGTCAACTCCAAAAGTGGAGACAACCAGGGGGTCAAGTTCCTGCGCAAGTTCAAGCAGCTCCTCAACCCGGCGCAGGTCTTCGACCTGATGAACGGCGGCCCGGAGCTCGGGTACGTGGACTGAAACGTTTATTTATTTCAATGTGTTATTTGGAATGAAATATTCACATTATTTTTGTTATTGTGTCCTTTTCAGCCTTCGCCTTTTCCAGAAGTTTGTGACGTTCCGTATCCTGGTGTGTGGAGGAGACGGCAGCGTGGGCTGGGTGCTCTCGGAGCTGGACAAACTCAACCTCCACAAACAGGTGAGCAGCAGCAGGAGGAGGAGGAGGAGGAGGAGGAGGTGATGATGATGATGATATAACACTGAACATAGAGTGTCGTCATTTCAGGTCCTTAACCAATATGCCCCAAAATCGGCCATTTAGGCAAATGAGGTGTGGGACTAGAGTTCTATTCTATTCCTTCAGTCCTGCGGAGGATTTTGGTGGATTGTTGTGTGCTGGTCTGTGCAGTGTCAGCTGGGAGTTCTGCCCCTGGGGACCGGGAACGACCTGGCCCGGGTGCTGGGCTGGGGAGGCCTCTGTGACGACGACGCTCAGCTGCTGCAGATCCTGGAGAAGCTGGAGAGAGCCACCACCAAGATGCTGGACCGGTAAGGGGCCGATATAATCCAATGAAAATGTCCGTGGTGATGAGAAATAAATAATAAATCCTCAGAATAGCAAGAAAAAGAAATACGTGGTAAGAAGAAAACAGAAATCACAAATGAATAGAACAAGGACACGGACACAAAAAAAAACCCAACAATATTTGAAAAGTACAAAAGTGCTGGCGCTTGTTTGACGCGTTCGTGCGTCGGCGTGTGCACACGCAGATGGAGCGTGATGACGTACGAGCTCCCTGCCTCCAACAAACACGGCCCCGTGGTGAAGGAGGACGACGGCCTGGATTCTCCTCTGCAGGTGAGTCTACTCTGCATGGTGTCTTTATTTTTGGGGAGAAAAGAAAAAAGAAATCTCAAGAGAATGGATGGATTTTTGGATTTATTTGCCGTCTCTCGCCCAGGTGCCCATCACTCAGTACGCCGACTCCGTGGCCACGCACCTCGCCAAGATCCTGGACTCGGACAAACACAGCGACGTCATTTCCTCCGCCAAGTACGTGTCCTGCAGAACTGTAAAAAAAATAAATATATAAAAATAGGTTGAGCGAGAGAGAGAGAGAGAGAGAGAGGTGGGGAGGCAGGTGATAGAAAGAGAGTCATGAAAAATAACGGTATGAGGAGGAAGGACGATCAATGCGTATTGATTTTTTTTCCCTTTGGCCACTAAGCGCACGCACGCCCCCACACACACACACACACACACCCGGAGGACAGTGGACGCAGAGACGTCCTCGGTGCTTTAGGACATTAGTGGCGTCCTTTGGGGAAAGTCATTACAGATCCCTCTGCTCCTCCACGCCACGTTAAAATAACACCACAGGGACTTTAGGAGACTTCAAAGCTCATTTTTCTACATTTGTAACAAGCTTCTTTTTCTCTTTTTTTCTTCTTTTTTTTTTCTGTGCCACGAGAGTGGAATTTTAACAGGTTTGGATTAGGCCGGGTGGGGGTCAAGAAAAAAATCTTCCTTTTAAAACAAAGACCACCAGCATCATCTCATTCATTCTGATACCTTCATCAATATCTTTTCCACTTAATTCATTTGAATGTTTTGCTATATTATTATATATTTTTTTTTAAGTGTATAGATATATACAAAATAAAGGGGGTGTTTTTTTTTTATGAATATGGATTCATTTTTTTTTTTTTTTTTAAATAAGGTTGTTCATTTTAACCTTGAACAATGACATGTTACTGATATTATATCATCAAATAATATGGGGACATGTGACAGCTCCAATATGCTTTCTTCTGTGAGCGTGTGTCAGACGCCAAATCTATTTGCAGAGTTGATTATTTCTGTCTGTGACTATAATTGGAAAACATTTACTCGTCTCCCACCGATCAGGAGCTCGTGTGCAATCGGACGACTTTTTATTCAAAAAAACAAAAAACAAACTCCCCCAGCGACGCACTCGACTGACTAATCACCAACATTTGTTTAAATGCACGTGGACGTCGTGAGTCACACAGCGGCATTGTGGGTAAACACCGACTGTGTGTGGAGGCAGCGCACAGTGGGCCGCAATGAAACCAGAGCGCGCGTGTGCGTGCGTGCGTGTGTGTGTGTGTGTGTGTGTGTGTGTTTTTTTTTTAACTCTCCAAACCGGAGAGGTTCTAACCAGATCATGTGACCCCGCAGGTTTCTGTGTGGGACGGTGAACGATTTTGTGGCGGAGGTGGGGAAGGCGTACGAGAGAGCCACGGAGAACAAGGAGGAGGCCGACGCCATGGCAAAGAAGGTAAACGCGCGCGGGTGTGTGTGTGTGTTATGTAAGAGCTTGTGTAACCCTGGGTAAGTGTAGGTGTGTGTGTGTGTGTGTGTACATAATGGAGAGAGACAGGAATAGCTGTGTTGGTGGCTCAGATGCTGTTCAAGTGTCTTCAGCCATTAAAAGAGTTACATAATCATTTCTAAGATTGAAAGAAAAGTTGCTGAATTCCTTCATTCATCATAGTCATTTATTCATATCTAAAAAATAAATCTGTGTGTCTCAGTGTTCGCTGCTGAATGAGAAGCTGGATTCCCTCGTCAAGGCTTTAAGTGAGGAAGCAGAAGCTCAGGTAAATCCAAAACCACTTACAATAAAATCTCGTTTATATTTTATTTAGAATGAATGATGATTTCCGCTCAGAGATGAAATAGAAATGTTTCCGTGCAGCCCTTTATTCATTTTTTTTTTTAAATCCCTCCAGATCCTGAAGTGAAAACAATCTCTTTCCTCAGGGTCTGTGCGGAGTCTTTTATTTTGTATTTTTCTTTATCATGATTGATTCTGCAGCTTTAAAAGAAATAACACAATCCTAAAAAATGTCAGAATGATTTACACCTCCTGCCACGGAAGGGGAAGAGGCACAGAAATGTTACGCTTTGAATCGAGCCTGTACGTTATAAATCTTAAATCCATATTTTTATATTTTATAGATAAACATATGGAAATCCTCCTTCAGTTCAGCCTGTGATATGAATAATAACAGTTTGAGACAGAAATGAAAATAGAGACCAGGTGTCACAGGAGAAAGGAGATAAATAAATATTATATATATTTTTTTATATATTATAATATTATTAAAATAATTGTATATTATAAGTGCCTTTTTCAAAGAAAAAGAAATCTTCCGTTAACTTCAGTGGGACATATAGGATGTTTTATTAAAATATATTTCCCACGTCTCTGGGTGTGTGTGTGTGTGTGTGTTTGGTGTGTGCGTGCGTGCGTGCGTTCACCCAGGTGGTGCCGGCGGGTTCGATTCCCAGCCAGGAGAACGAGGGCTCCAGCCCGGCCCAGAGTGGAGGCGAGCCGGGGTCAGAGGTCAAATCGTACCGCTCCAAGGAGCAGCTGATGCTGAGGGCCAACAGCCTGAAGAAAGCTCTGAGGCAGATCATCGAGCAGGCCGAGAAAGGTACCACCATCATGATTTTTTTATTTTTTTATTAATTCATGATTTTTTTCTCCAACCGTGTGATATTTATACATCAAAAGATAAATGGCATGGTTTCACCAGCACCAGTTTGTGCTTTGTGCAGCTGACCCATCGTTCCTCATCATTTCAGTGGTGGACGAACAGAACCGGCACACGCAGGTCCACAGGATGTCGTCCTCCTCCTCCATCAAGAGGGAAAACAGCGAGGAGCTGAAGGACACGGAGACGCGTACGTGTCAAACATCAAAAAACAAAAAAAAAACACTATGTTGATATTTAAAAAGTCAAAACTTCAATTATAATCTGTAGATTGTCTGACTTGATGTTTAAAATACTTCAAACATCATTTCAACTCTTTTGGACAGATTTGTGAGACTTGAATTTTTTATTTTTTTTCTACCCATCATGCATCTCTCCAGGCGAAGGCAGTTTGAGTCCCACCTCCCCCATCGTCCTGGAGAAACCAGAGAGCCTCCAGGCCGTCACCTTCAACGAAGACTCTGTGTAAGTCTCACACACACACACACACACACACACTTAAATCACTGCTTTTTTTTCGTTTTAATGAACGCATCATCACCACACTTCACGATTTTTGAATCAATAATTCCATATTTTGTTCAGACAATGTTCCGAGAAGTGTGTGATGAACAACTACTTTGGCATCGGCCTGGACGCAAAGATTTCTCTGGAGTTCAACAACAAGAGAGACGAGCATCCCAAAAAATGCAGGTAGGACCTCGCCTATATATATTTATTTATTCGGATTCTTTCTGTGTAAAATAATATTGAAAGTAAAAAAAAAAAAATGATGAGGCAGAAACCCCATTGACCGGTTCTTCTGCTCCTGCAGTAGTCGCACCAAGAACATGATGTGGTACGGGGTCCTGGGAACCAAAGAACTGGTCCAGAAGACCTACAAGAACCTGGAGCAGAGAGTCCAGCTGGAGGTCAGACACACAGCACACACACACAATGATGTTTCTGTTTCGTGAAAAACAAATGTACTCTCGACTGTTTCTCTCCAACATTCCGATTTTTTATTTTATATTATAACTATTCACATTTTTTTTATTATTATTATTATTATTATTATTATTATTATTATTATTATTATTATTATTATTAAATATTTATTTATTTATTTATCTCTCTCTCTCTCAGTGCGACGGCGTCCACGTGCCTCTGCCCAGTCTCCAGGGTTTGGCTGTGCTCAACATCCCCAGTTACGCCGGAGGCATCAACTTCTGGGGCGGCACCAAGGAGGATAATGTGAGAGGGTTATTCGACCTTGAGTGGAGATTCAAAAATCTATTTTGGTAGAAAAAAATTATAATAATATGAATGAGTTAATACTAATAATAATGACTACCTTCCCTTGTGCAGAACTTCGGAGCTCCATCGTTCGACGATAAGAAGCTGGAGGTGGTGGCCGTGTTCGGCAGCATGCAGATGGCCATGTCCAGGGTCATCAACCTGCAGCACCACCGCATCGCACAGGTGACACAAACACACACACAGACCCACAACTACACACAACTTCATTCAAAACGTCACCTGCTGACATTTTCCATTTTTGCCATCATCGGCTATATTGTGAGAAACAATTCAAGTTATTTTTATTTTTTTTCAATAATGGAGGTTAAAAGTTAAAAATGTGTTTGGCCTCACCGGTTGTTGTTTTGTTTTGTGTTGGGTTTTTTTTGCGTGTCAGTGTCGTCAGGTGAAGATCACCATCCTGGGGGACGAGGGCGTCCCGGTGCAGGTGGACGGCGAAGCCTGGATCCAGCCGCCCGGCATCGTCAAGATCGTCCACAAGAACCGCGCGCAGATGCTCACCAGAGACCGGGTAAACTCCATTTTGGTTTTTCCGTTTCCATGGTTACGCTCCATCCTACAAAAACGTGAGCCTCTCCTCCTCCGCCGTGTGCACACAGGCCTTCGAGAGCACGCTGAAGTCGTGGGAGGACAAGAGGAAGATTGACAGCTACCGCGCCAGCAGGCCCCGCCTCAACTCCCAGCAGTCCATGGAGTACCTGACGGAGGAGGAGTGCGCCCAGGTGCAGCAGCTCGGCATGGTGGCCGACACGCTCATCAACAAGTGAGAACGTTGAATTTTTCATTCATTCATCTTTATTCATAAAAAAACATATATATTCTGAAGAGACAACACAGAAATTCATCATGTATAATAATGTCATATATTTAATGTTTTTTTTGTTTTTTTTCCCCCCTCAGGATTCGAGAGGCTGCCAAGACCCACAAGCTGGTGGAGCAGGAGTTGGCGCACGCCGTTAACGCCACGGCGCTCGTCCTCAGCGAGGCCAAACTGTCCAGCCCGGAGGTGAGACGCTCGGGGGAGGCAGACGGGCGAACAGATGGGCTGATGGGACTTTTTTTCCCGGCAATGCCCTTAGGGCCAATAATAATAATTCATAATAATTATTCTTATTATTCTTATTATTATTCTTATTGTAGTTGTTGTTGTTATTATTATTAAAATATAATAATACATTTTATTTATATTATTATATTATTTACTTATTTAAAAAAAATCTCAAAGTGATTCAACATTAATAGCAGTGACAATTCAGATAATAAAAAAATATATACTTCGGCATATTTTCAGTGTCTGAGTCGCAGCACAGCCGTGGAGATAGTGAACAGCAGTAAAGTCCTCCAGGCGGAGACCAGGATGCTGCTGGATGGAAAACTACTGGTACTACTCGACAATTTCATCCAGTCTCAGTACCGTGTTTTTGGAAAAAAATCTTAAATAGGGAAATGAGGAAATATGTTCTTCCTCCTCAGTCAGAGTCTCCTGAGGAAGACGAGCTGCGGTCTACTCTGAACAGCCTCAGCGTGGAACTCCACAAGCTGGACGACATCCACTGGATCTGTCCACTCATGCAGTGCTCCGAGGAGGTGGGCAGTGTGTGTGTGTGTGTTTTTTTACTGAGAGTCAGTCTGACGGTGTGTGTGTGTGTGTGTGTCTCCTCAGGACTCGATGAGAAGCAGCAGTAAGAGCAGCAGCAGTATGAAGCTGAAGATGATTCCCAAGGTGAAGAAGGACAGAGATAAGCTCCACAAGCAGAAGTCCAACAGCTCCCTGTCAGGTACCACGCACACTCTGATTCATTCACCATAAGTTAGTCAGAAGACACATTATTGTTGTCGTGACGACCAAATCATTCAGTTCATCAGCTCATTTGACATTTATTTGTCTCATGTATTTTATTTTTTTATTTTTTTATTTATCTCATTTATTTATTTTATTTATCTCATGTATTTTATTTTTGATTTTTTTTATTTGTCTTTGTCTCCGTCTGGTAGGAACTTGGGAAATCAAAGGTGGGCTCGGTGAACCGGATTCCTCGGGAAATTGAATTCCCACAGGAGGTGCTTTTTTACGTTACCGTTCCCATGACGACGGCAAGAGGAAGAGGCGAAGATCGCCTTTTCTCCCCGACTCCATGCCCAGTGGCTCCACAGAGGCCTGGGGAAGGAAAAAAAAAGAAAAACCTCTTTTTTTCTGATCTCTCCTCCCTGTTTCATGTCTTGATTTTGACCTGCTTTAAAAACAGTGGAGTAGTAATATTATTTTTATTTATTTTTTCCCGCTGTTGCTTGGAGGTGCCTCGGCTTTGCATCACCGCTTCACCGTTTGGCGTTTTTGGCTTTAGGTTGTTTTTTAACCTGCTTAAGCTGCAACGTGGCTAAAAAGCAAAATCTGAACAGTGTTCTCCAATCTAACGTTTTTTTTTTTTTTTTTTTTTTTGGACGACGACGAATTGTGTTTACGTGGTGCTCTCTCCCTGCATGTCAAGTGCAGCCATCTTGTTTTTTTTAAATCTATTATTGCAATCTTAACATTATTTCTCGTTTAACTTCAATGGCTTTGATTCTGAACTTTGCCGAATATCCTTTTTGATTTTTTTTTTCTTCGAGACATTCTAAGAGTATATTTATTACTTTATTGTTGCTACTGCCATGACAACTCCCCAACGGCAACGGAAATCAACAAAATGAACAAACTGAAAACATCTCATCTTATCTTATCTACTGAACTGAAAAAAAAAA
>JAFBJU010001433.1:4682834-4805421 GCA_016785305.1 Colistium nudipinnis
GTCCTGGCTTTGCTGCTCCCCCCCCCCCACCCCCCTTTTGACAAACTCCTCGTCCACTGTGGGTATAATGGAAACCAGTTTACGCCAACCTGTGGGTCCCTGCATGCATTTCTTCGCCTCATTCGCAGTTGCCTCATGGATAGTGAGCTTTTAGCCTCTTTGTTTTTTTCTTTTTTTTTTTTTTTTTTAAGTTTTATTTCTTCCACCTTTGATTCTTCGCCTCATTCGCAGTTGCCTCATGGATAGTGAGCTTTTAGCCTCTTTGTTTTTTTATTTTATTTTATTTTTTTTTAAGTTTTATTTCTTCCACCTTTGATTGGACCAGCTTGTCCAGACAAACCAATGAATGTCTGTGGGGAAAAAAATATATCTTGAAATGCTGGGTTTAGTTTAAGAGCAAAACGTAATATTTAAATATATATATATATATATATAGTTTTATATATTATTTGGCCTGCTGCTAAAACAGGTACAGGAATTTATCTTCTCGGTTATTTTCGGGAACCCTTGATGGGCGGAGCTACTGTGAGGCTTAGATGTTCAGCTCTGGGGGGTAGGGTTGTGTGTCCATAGTGTACAAGCTCCACACTGCTGAGAGGCTTTAGTGGTGTCGTGCCAAGTCCGGTGGATTACGAGACGTTCAGGGTGTCTGTGAGGGTGCGAGCTATTTGCGCTTTTGATGCAAAAGTTGTCTTAAGTCGTACATTTCAAAGTTTACTGTGTCTTGCCTTGCACTTTACAAAGAAGCAAACTTAACGGGGGGGGGGGGGGGGGGGAGAGAGGGTGTGCGGACTTAACGGGGGGGGGGGGGGTACAGACGTTTTACTGTATGTGTGTGCGATTTTAAGATTTCGAGTGCTTATTATAAAGAGTTTTTTTATTAATTTAATGACAAAATATTTTATTTATGTCAAACATATACGGACAAAAAGTGTGAAATGTAATATATATATATACATATATATATACATATATATATATAACCAAATGTTAAAGAATGATGTATGTCAAACTAAAATTTGTATTTCATCAGGGGTACTCCACAGACGCTCCCATTTAACACGTAAATTGTGTCATTTCACTGCGACAGCACTGTCTTTGAAATATCTTTCCAATATGACGCAAAATGACCGAAGTTAGTTATTCTAAATTTAAGACAAAAGTTGTTTCTCCAGTGTTATGGCGGAAGATGACTACTGAATCGTTTACACAAAATACTTTGGATTCGATGAGCCTTTTTTATTTTTTGCCAAAAATTGGTTTTTGATGTTTTGTGGAAGCCATTTCAGGACTTTTGACTAGTGATTACTTTCATTTCAAAGCATCGTGATATACCATTATGTGATTTTTTTCAGTTGTGAAATGAGTTACACAACTGAAATGCACCCACAAAGACCAAAAACCTCTTTCTTAGTGCAACCACAGTTTACCACGACAACTTGAAGTTAATTAATGAACACCTCCCCTATTCTGAACAGCCCCGTATATCAAGACTGTGCGTGCGGTGCTGGAAAACAGGCTAGATGTTGCACGATCTTGTACATTGCGAGGTGTTTTGTGGTGTAATTTCTGTGCAGTGTGTAAAAAAGAAAAGAAAACACAAAGTCAGAGCAAGACATTAAATGAATAATGGAAGTGTGCAGCTGGTGTCATGTGTCGATATCATGTCGTCCAAAATTTGACAAAGAGGAATTTTCTCATTTATTTTAATATCCTAATATTTTAAGATTTCTACAGTCCAGAGTTACAAATCAACACTTTTCACCTGTTGCTTAAATGCTGCGTGTTTGTGTGTGGTTTGGCCTGATCGCCAGTAGATGGCGCTCTAAGACCACAAACTGGTGAGTTGGGTGTTTGCGGTTGGACTCGGTGCGTCTGAATTATAAAACATGAAATGACATTTAAAAATGAAACTTCTGAAACAGACAAAGAGGCATTCAAATACTACAATCTGTAACTTCTACAAGCGGAAAAATACAAAAAAAAAACAAATGGCTGAACAGATATAAACTACAACAAACTAGTCCGTGGTTCCCGGTCTGGCGGCTCCACTTTCAGTGTTGAGTAGAAAGTGTCCACATCTGTGGAGCAAAAATAAAAAAGACATGTTCAGTCTATTTACTGACAAAAATCACAGTAACACAACACCACTAACTCCGTAGGCCACAGACAAGACAGGTGACGACAAAAACCTCACCCTGCAATCCACGACACACTCTGATGATGTAATAGTTTCTGGTGAATAGACCGGCTGTGTGTGGAGTATTATTATTATAGACTACCCCACAGAAAGTAAAAATATATCAATAGAATAAATCATTTATTTATATATATACTGTATACACATATATTATTACATATACCTTTACCCAAGTAGTCTTTGCTGTTTAGCTGACATTGCTATATATATATATATATATATATAAATTACTCTCAGCAAAATGTTTATGAAACAACATGGAATGTCTATGACTACATATTTACTTGCGATACTCTGTCGTGGAACTTCCTGTGCGATGATGACGTCGGTGTACAAAACTTCCTCGTCGTTTTTGCCTGCAACGTACCCCACAGAAAGTAAAAATATATCAATAGAATAAATCATTCATTTATATATATACTGTATACACATATATTATTACATATACCTTTACCCAAGTAGTCTTTGCTGTTTAGCTGACATAGCTATATATATATATATTTATATATAAATTACTCTCAGCAAAATGTTTATGAAACAACATGGAATGTCTATGACTACATATTTACTTGCGATACTCTGTCGTGGAACTTCCTGTGCGATGATGACGTCGGTGTACAAAACTTCCTCGTCGTTTTTGCCTGCAACGCGACACCTTTCGCTCAAGTGAAAGTTAAAATAACTAACTCACAATAAAAAATGAGATATTCACCATGTGCTGTTTTACTATTCACGTTCCTTTTTATTTATTTATTTTTGGTTATTTTCTGAACACACTGACCTTTGCGCCAGAGCAGTACCACCAAGACCAGTGCACACAGGCACAGCACAGGCAACAGAACAAGCTGGAGGCGGAGGTGAGGCCCCTTGTGGCATGCCCCTGCAACAACACCACAAGTTGACCTCAATGCAAACAGAGAAAAACTTGATTTACAGATTGGCGGTGTGGAAATCGGGCAACCTGAGACGGCCAGACGGCTGGCCGGCGACTCCCCGACCCCGGAGATGCTGCACTTGTAGTTTCCTGCGTCAGACGCGGACACGTTGGTGATGGTGGTGGCTGAGGAGGTGCTGCTGCTCACCAGACGCTCGTCCTTGTAGAAGCCGTGGGTGAGGCCGGAGGACGGTGCGCCCCCGCTGCGTGTGCAGCGCAGGGTCACGTCCTCGCCCTCCGTCACCGGACGGACCGGGCCCTCCAGGATGACGGCGCCCACAGAAACACACACACACACACACATATAAAACGCCACCCCTCATGGTTTGTCATTGTTTTTCTTTTTCTACGGTTTGTGTAGAACTCACCTGTCACAGAGATGTGGACTATGTGGCTGCGGCCTCCCAGACTCCCGCACTCACACCAGTACGAGCCGTTGTCGAACTGGTACAGGTGGTCCACGGAGCAGCGGGATCCTTCTTGTTCTGCCACCCAGGACTGGGGACACGACTGGTGGCTTTGGGTGGACGTGTTCCTCAGGAGTCTGCAGCCAGAGGAGCAGCTCAGGGAGATGGACTCGTAACAGAAGAACTGGGATCTGCTGGGGACGACTCTCAGAGTGGCTGGATGGAGTGGAGGCAGAGAGAAACTCATGGAGGTGGCGCCAGGTCGTTAAGGTCACGCTTACTCATTTAGGTACTACAAAGTCATGATGGTCGCGCACCACCTCACGGAGTTCCCACAACCCCATCTTGATTATTGATTATCATGAACACTCAGTACTCACCAACAACAGCGCACAGAGTTATTACGTCCATGCTTGATGGCTGCGGACGTGTGACTGACTGCTTGTCCCCTGTGTGTGTGTGTGTGTTTCCTGTGTTATGTGACACATCTGTGTGGGCGGTTTCCTTTTGACTTTCCTGAGAACCAATTTGAATTTAGATTTTTTTTTTCAGGTTCACAATTTAAAGAGTTTGATATCTGACCAGAAGGAAACATTCATTTTTAACAGGGATGATATTAAAGGACAAAATTAAATCCCCTCACTGGGCGAATAAAACATAAATACAATTCTTTGTAAATCAATCTTACATTTATTAGAATGATTTACATTTGTCGCTTATCCAAGTCTTCTATAATTCCAAAATGTCTGCTTTCAGATTGTCATTGCTGGGGACCAATGTTAACAGCCGTCCTTGGGGGGGTCCCTTCCAGCTCAGGGGGGGGACCCCGAGGCAATTGCCGGGTTTGCCTGCCAGTTGCAGCGGTGTTCCCACTCAAAAAACTCAGGGACACGTGCAGACTTGTACCGGCGTGGGGCGGTGTGTGTGAGATGCTACGTGTGGACGTTGTCCTGCTGTGGACGTGGGTCCCTCTCCTGTCTGTCCTCGGCGGGTCTCTCTTTGAAGGTAAGTCGGCACATTGACTGTCTTTGGTCCTTCACTTCCGGCCGCTAAATGCCGTTTTGAGTGGACGTTGTCCAGGCTGACTTTGAGCTGCGTTAGCACGTGCTGTACGCGTAGAGACGAGTTTCTTGTTTAAACTCGCCCACGCGGCGAAAAATGGATGTGCCGCACTAATAGTGGATAGTCTGTGTTTGAGTTGTGATGACAAATGTAAAGTCAAGTTGGGTTTTATTTGTTTTGTCTGTGAATATAACTCAAATAAAACGTGTTCATGCTCACACGAGGTCTGGGGTGCGCCACCTACTGGTACAAATGGGGACAGACATTTATGAGACAATTCTTCTTCTTCGGAGTAGTAATTCATGTTATTCATAAACATCCCATGATGATGTCACAGACATGACACATCATCATGTGATGTTTATTCCGCTCCTTCCTCATTTGTCTCATTGCTCAGAGAAAAAAAAAAACCCCAATTGGCAGTGAAACTGGAGCAGAAACTATTAATAGATCAATAGAAATAATTGTAATCGAAACTGATTATTGATTTCATTTTTTGCTCTTGAATATTCCAGGTCCTCCTCAGACAATCACAGTCGCCCGGGGGGACGACGTCACCCTTCCGTGCCGCCTGGAGCCTCAACGCGACGCCGAGCGCTTTGTGGTGGAATGGACGAGGCCCGAGCTGCGGCCCGACGAATACGTGTACCTTCGCAGGGGCGGGGCGGAGATCATGGACATGAGGGTCCCGGGTTTCGTCGGCAGAGCGTCGCTGTTCACGGACGAGCTGAAACACGGCAACGTGTCGCTGAGCATCAGGAACGTCACGCGCACGGACGGCGGCATCTACAAATGTTTTGTTCCCAACGTAAACTGCGTCGTGGCGGTGGAGCTTCGGGTCGTAGGTCAGGAAATGTAAAATGGATCTATTCTAAAAATGCAGCTTTCGTTCAAATAATACGTCAAACTTCCTGCTGCCAAACTATTGACATCATTCTTTTTCAAAAATGTTTTTATTAGATCACATTGTGCGCCGATTATTGACGACAGCGACGCCCCAGGAACCAGAAGATCTCCAGACTCCAGATCCAGGAGTCTTTGCAGATGATACTTGTAACAACTACACACATTTAAAAGAAACAAAAAAAAAAACTGTGCTTTCTTTTGTGTGTTTTTTTTGTTGTTGTTTTTTTTACTGACTGTAGTTTGACCTTTCTGATTGCAGATGGTCAGAGAGCTCACATGCGTTGGACCGTGCCCGTTGTGGGCGCCATGCTGCTACTGACTGCTGTTCTGCTGGCGTTTTTCATCTACAATTCAAAGTGTCAAGAAGGAGACGTGAGTAAGCCATAAGCCGAGATCTCAGAGGTCTGCTGCGATCACACCTTCCTCATGATTGTGTGTGTTGTGTAGTTGTGGCGTGTGAAGTGCGACGCCTCCCAAAAGCAACCTCTCAGCTTTGCTTTCTCACGTTCGACACGATGGTTGTTCTTCACATGTAATTGAAGTTGATCTCTCCGGCCAGGACTGGGGAATTAGTTTTTGTTCAAATTGATTTCCTCCACATGGAGCCAATATTACAATTTCGCAGTGTGAACTGGGACCTCGCTGGTCGAGGAAGATTCAGTGCAAAGCCAAAGATGACCTCTGTCTGCGTCAAGTTTAGGAAATGTCTTTATTTATATTGATGGAAGCGTGGCCACGACACTTTACTATGATGTTCTGCAAATGACCCTTGGGATTGATCCAACATTGTGGACTGAAATGTATTCTTGCTAAGCTGAGTATAAGTCAACAAATAAAGCTGCTACTGAACAAATCACTGTTTCTTTTGCAAATTGTGTTCAACACCGGCAGGAAAAGAGTAAAAAGTTGGGTTTTGTGTTTTTGTTTTTAAGACGCATTTTTTTTGCCATTAGACGGAATTCAATTCACTTTGACAGGGATTTAATGAGTCTGGTAATAAAGTAAGTAAACAGAACGCACTTGAATGTGGCATCACTTCCTCTGACCAGCTGTCCATGGTGCTGAAACCTTATTCCTTCATATTTATTATTCTTATTTTATTTTTGCCTGTATTATTGTTTTATTGCTTTAGTTTAAAGATTTCTATGTAAATGTTTCTCTATCAATTATACTAATTAGTGATTGGTTTTATTACTGTTGAATACGCTAAAATTATTATTATTGTTGTTATTATTGTTGCGAGTGTAATTTGTTGTTTTATGGAAGACAATTGGTGATAATAACAGACAAACGCGTTTCATGCACGGGACGCGGGCACGCTCGTGATTGTGTGTCGTGGGGGGGATACACTGACGTCACAGACACCGAAGATCGTGTGTGTCTGCAGGAGATTCCTCTGTTTATTTTATATGTATTCGCGCTTTATACGTGGAATATATTTAAGTGAATACTTTGCACTTGCATTAGAAGAAAAATATATATGTATATATGTAAATATCTGTGATTTATTTATTTATAATTTTTTAGTGGATGCCACACAGTGGGTGGTTCCCGGATCTTCCCCCCCGGGTGAAGCCTCCTGTCCGCGGACACGATCTGTGTGTGTGTGTGTGTGGCTCCAAACAGAGGCAGTTGGGCTCGGTCTGTCCTCCGTCCGTCTCCGTCTCTGTCCTCCTTTTTACACCGTGAACTAACGGACACGTGCACGCGCGCCGACCGTGAGGAGGACATGTCCGTCGCGGGGTTGAAGAAGCAGTTCCACAAAGCCACGCAGGTAAGAGTGTGTGTGTGTGTGTCCCTGTGATGAATTAAACATCGGACAGACACACACACATCTATCCCTTCCCCCTTTTTTTTTCCAAATATTCATCTTTATTCCCTGTTTTTTTTATTATTATTATTTTATTTTGATTTGTGTGAACACACACACAGGGCTAAAATGTATTATTACGTAACAGTGTGTGTGCGTGTGTTTCTGCAAAGCTGATTGGCTGTTGCTGGACGCAACAGGGAATTCCCTCCATCTTTCATTCCTTTACATTTCTCCCAATTTCCACCCCTCCTTCTTGGTTTATACTCATCCCTCCGTCCACCCTGCCCTCCTCCATCTCTCTCCCTCCATCACAGTGGACATCTCTCCTCCATCCTTCCTCATTTCCCTCATCCCCCGTTTTCATTTGCATCCTTCTATTTCTCCTCACCCCCACCCCTCCATATTTATCTCTGTCCTTTCTCACCTGAGCATCCCTCCATCCTATTTACCTTTACTTCAATCTTCCCTCCCTCTTCCGTGACACCTTTCATCCTCTGTCCTGTTCTCACCTTTTATTTTCATACCTCTATCATCCCCTCATCTCTCTGTTTCTTCTCCTTCCACATCCCTCCATATTCTCTTTTAGTTTGGTTGGAACAGGCAAAGTTGGTACAAAGGTTTGTTTTGAGAATCAAATTAAAATGTGTCGATAAATACTTTATTTTGGATTTTTTCATGATCAGGACATGATATTTATTGATCCCTGAAGGAGAAACTGGGTCAGTGCAGCAGATCAGGACAGGAATCTGTTACCTGATCAATATCAATATCAAATTTCAGCTCATAGTATCGTTCTTTATAAAAAATAAATAAATAATTGATCAGTTTATCAATCAATCACCTGAGGTTCTCAGTGAGGGTCAAAGGTCAAACACAGTGAGGTGATAAATACAGAAGACACTGTCGTGTGCTTCCTTTAAGGCAGTTTAATTATTGAGTGTGTGTGCGTTTGGCGCTTTCTCTTTGCATGTGTGTGTGGGGTTGCCACGACAACACCGTTTCCCTGAATGGAGAGAGGTGTGTTTGATCATGAAGCAACAGAGAAAGATTGCTGCGTGTCCCCTTTCAAAATAAAATAACATCACACTGAAATATGAATGTCACATTTCTCTTTTTGATATTGATCGATTTTATTGATGGATTGATTAACACATGTAAACCTACAGGACACACACACACACACACACTTTATTATCTGTCTCTACTCCGACACGTGGGAGTTACTTATTGATCTGCGGCACTTGTGGCTCATTGCTTATTGATCAGATATTGATCGGACGTTGATTAACAATTAACGTGACTCCCAGAGGTAACATTTCAAGCTAAAAATATACAAAAATAAAATGCATGCCCTCCTTGCTGTTTTGTGTATATTAGTCTGCTAAAATACACAGAAGAAGAAAAGGGGGGCGGGGCGGGGTTAACCTGACGTTATTGTTGTTGTTGTTGGGGATGCAGTGTTGCCGTGGTGATATTGTTGTGTGTGTGTGTGTGTGTGAGATGCTGCACTGCAGCTGGAATCAATCCTTGGCCTCCTGAGATTTCAAAATGCGACCGCAGTGTAACCTGCGGGAATCCTAACAAAGCTCTCCGTCCTCCCACCTGTTTTTATTCCTCCAATGTATTTTTCTGCTTTTTCTTCATCCTCTGCTTCTCACCTTCAAACTTTTTTTTACTTCATGTGAACTAAAAGTTCCTCAGATACACTGGAAAAAAAAAAAAAAGTGGTGGAACAGATATAAAGCAGAAGAAATCAACACTGCTAAGACGCTTATGTAACAGAGTGTCAGTACACCTGACACTGTGTGTGTGTGTATTGTGTGTGCTGTTGGAAACATGAGTGGAGCCAGGCAGATCCCTGTCTCCATGGCAACTGCATCTTCCTCCTCCTCCTCCTCCTCCTCCTCCTCCTCTGTCTGCTTTCTGTCCTGCTTCGTTTTTTTTTGTGCTGTTCTCACATTGAACTGGGGCTCCCGATCAAAACCGCAAAGTGACGGAGCTCAGTTAAACTACGCAAAAGACACAAAACGTCTCCAAAGAGACACCAACTCCCTTGCAGAGAGGCACATCCTGTCTTCCACGAGACTAAAGGTGACTTTTTTTATGGTCTGTCCGTCTGTGTCTATGTCTGGTGACAGAAAGTCAGCGAGAAGGTCGGGGGAGCTGAAGGAACCAAGTTAGACGATGACTTCAAAGAAATGGAAAAGGTAAAAGATGTGTCTTCATTTGCATATTTCCATCAAAAATTCAAACAAACATCATTTGTCAATCAGTTTCCCTTTTCTGGTGATTGACGAGGTGATCCGCTCATCAGCTATGAGGTGAAGCCCTGACCTTGTGTGATGTTGTCTCCTCTGCAGAGGGTGGACATCACCAGCCGGGCCTTGTTGGACATCATGACCAAAACCACGGAGTACCTGCAGCCGAATCCAGGTGCGTAACCCTCTTGGGCAGGAAGAATCCAAAATGACAATAACGCCGCACGTGTCACAGTCCCGTCATCTCCTGCTTCCTCCAAGCGTCCAGAGCCAAACTGAGCATGATCAACACCATGTCCAAGATCCGCGGGCAGGAGAAGGGCCCCGGGTACCCGCAGGCCGAGAGCGTGCTGGGCGACGCCATGACCAAGTTTGGACGGGAGCTCGGGGAGGAGTCCAGCTTCGGTGAGGTTCGAGGCCCACTGAGATTAGGAGGTGGATGCAGATTTGAGAATAAGGGGGACACCGACGGGTGTTTGGCATAAATGCGCACCTGCTTATAATCCAAATTTGTGCCAAAACTGAAAGTCACAGAAAGTCACTTCAAAAATGGAATTCAAGGAAATGAAATTGAAATAAAAAAGGTCACCTTGTTGCGTAAACAGCCATCGATGTGTTGCTGCAGGCCTGGCGCTGGTGGACGCCGGCGAGGCCATGAAGGAGCTCGGGGACGTGAAGGACGCCCTGGACATGGAGGTGAAGCAGAACTTCATCGACCCGCTGCAGAACCTCCACGACAAAGACCTGAAAGAGATACAGGTGGAAGAAAAGAGCCAAAAAAAAAAACGCCCGCTGCTAAAAATGAATCCCCTGAGTGATCTTTTTTTTCCCCCCACCTTTCCTCCGCCCAAGCACCACCTGAAGAAGCTGGAGGGCCGACGCCTGGACTTCGACTACAAGAAGAAGCGCCACGGCAGGGTCCAGGACGAGGAGATCAAGCAGGCGCTGGAGAAGTTCGACGAGAGCAAAGACGTCGCGGAGCAGAGCATGTTCAACCTGCTGGAGAGCGACGTGAGGGGGCCCCCGAAAGACAGCCCACAATGTTGGGCTCCGACCCCCGTTGTCACGGTGACGTGATCAGGGTGTGCTCATGCTGTGCTGATCCAGACCCTGTGTGCGTGTGTTGCAGATAGAGCAGGTGAGCCAGCTGGCCGCGCTGGTCCAGGCTCAGCTGGAGTATCACAGCCGCGCCGCAGAAATCCTGCAGCAGCTCTCCAGCAAGATGGAGGACAGGTGCTGATGGATCTAATTACCATAGAAATATATATATATATATTTTTTTTTAAGATGTCAGGCGACTGTGTGTTGTTATTTTTTATTTTTTTATCAGGATAAAAGAAGTGTCCAATAAACCGAGGAAGGAATACGCTCCCAAACCCAGAATGACCCTGGAGCTGCTGCCCCCCAGTGAGAGTCACAACGGGGGGATCCACTCGGCCAAGTCCCCCGGGAGATCACCAGGTAGCCTGCCCTCCAGGGATTCATTCATTCATGAAGAATCTTCAGGAGGCGCACTTTATTAATCCAGCCTTTGGGAATTGTTCAACGATAAGGATAACCTCCAGTGTGTGTGTGTGTGTGTCTCCTGTCCCCCCCGCCCCAGCCCCCCTGGACCAGCCCTGCTGCCGGGCGCTCTACGACTTTGAGCCGGAGAACGAGGGCGAGCTGGGCTTCAAGGAGGGCGACGTCATCACCCTGACCAATCAGATCGACGATAACTGGTACGAGGGGATGATCAACGGCCAATCGGGCTTCTTCCCCATCAACTACGTGGATATCCTGGTGCCGCTGCCTCATTAGGCCAGGAGCCCCCCCCCCCCGAAAAACAGTCTGTATTTGCATAAAAAACAACAAACCACGCCCCCCCCCAGGCTTTCTACTTCTTCCTCCTCTTCTTCTTCCCCTCCTCCTTCCTCTTCTTCTGTGCTTCTGTGCCATTCTGCTTTCACAAAGTGGACTGAGAGGAGAGAGAGAGGAGCCGGGGGCGGGGCTTCAGGACTGAGGGACCAATGTCGGCCCGGGCAGCACAGGAGACGCGCCGAGGCCCCGGCGCATGTGTACGTGCATGTATGTGTATATGTACATGCGTGTATGTTTGTATGTGCGCGTGTTTCCGCCTGTTCTTACTCTTTCATGATGGAACCGGCACAAATTCCTGTCAGACGGCAGGTTTCTGTGAAACGAGGACTTTTCTAATCTTCTCTCTGACTCTGTCTTTTCTACCTTAACTTGCCTTAGCGTCTTTTCATCCTTCCTTCTTTCCTTGCTTCCTTCCTTCCTTGCTTCCTTGCTTCCTTCCTTCGCATGGCTTCATACTGAATCCAGACCATAATCCAGGCCCCTTCGGTTTATCTCTGAGAGTGTCTCTCTCCGTCACCGAGTCTGTGGCTGTCTGCATGAGCCAGCCCATTTAAAAACTTGTGTCTGCAATAAGTTGAATTATTTTTCTTTCTGAGGATGGAGAGTCCCTGATTTATATGACCCAAATTCACTGAATGAGTAATAAATAATAATAATAATAATAATAATAATAATAATAATAATAATAATAATAATAATAATAATAATAATAATAATAATAATAATAATAATAATAATAATAATAATAATAATAATAAAAAAGCTGTAAGGGAAAATAAATACCGAGGCAATAATCGATCGAACAATAACATCAATACAACGAAAATCTGTCCATCTATTGATCTTAAACATCTCTTCCATTGCCAAAGTACATATAAGCCTTTTGCCGTTTTTTTTTCCCCACCCTGCGATGATGAAGCTTCTGATAAAACGATCGTCCAGTGTTTCTGTCGTTCTGTGTGTGTGTGTCTGCATGCGACTGAACCGCTTTGCGCCGTGTGAGATGGCCAAGTGTTTGTCCTGCTGCAGCGAGCCCACGTTTCCAGCTCCTTGACTGGGTTTTTACTTTGGAGCTATTTTTGTATCAGACTCTTCTTCAAATTACAAAGTGCTTTAAGACTTTTTTTCAACCGTCTGGAATTTGTTTTCATGTATTTTATTATTTTGCACTTTTTTTGTGTTGCACTTTGTGTTGATTTGCCCTCAATGGCGACGTGTATTCTAACCTCAATGAGGAACATGTACAGTGTTACCCTCCATCCTCCCTCAGACCTGGGCCACGTCGCCCTCGTCTGACCTTTGACCTGGGGCATAACCCTTTTGGCCTTGTGGCAGTGGAAAATAGCCCCCCCTACCTATGGAACCCGGGGTCTTCTGGTGTTTGTACATGTGTGTATGTACAGTACGTGTATGTGAGCATGTGCACACCTTGTTGCTAGGAATTCATGTGCGGTATGTATTGATTTGGTTATTTATTTATTTATTCCTGGGTTTACATGACCTATTTATTGGTTCGGCACCTGTGGCGTATTTTTGACGATTGTCACAACATTGATGGGTATCTGATGTGGATTGGAAGGGGCGAGAGGCCCTGTGGAAAAACCTTGCCATGGATAGTAACTCTTAACTGTTGCTCTCCTCATATGTGGACGATGATGTAATCTGAGACCTGTATGTATAACTGCTTGTCGTGAAGAGCGTCTATCATGTAATGACAATAAAGAGCTAACACTATGTTGACAAGCTGCAGATGACAAGAGTCCATTTGTTTAGATTGATAAAAAAATATATATATTATTGAAATGTTTTAAACATTGCTTCATTGTTTATTTATATATGTTTATATTTTATATTCTAACATCAATGAAAACTGAAATTGTTGAATCGATTTTAGTGAAGTAAAAGGCAAAATATCAGAAATATAAAACAGGCGCTCTTTGGCTGCTTCCTGTACGGAAGCTGGGTTTTTATTTTGGAGAGGTCCACCGGAAGTGTCGCGAAAGTGTTGTGGCGGAGTTAACGCGTGTTTCTGGAGAAGACGGGACCGACTTGTGCTGCGCTCAGAGCCGAACTCAGGCCTAAACCTCGGTAACATGGAAATGAAGAAGCGGATCTCCCTGGAGCTCAGGCACCGATCGCCTACGGAGGTGAGTACCTGCCTCTGTGTGCTTGTTTACCGGTTGTAGGGGGGAGAGAAGTTGCCCGGCCGGAGGGGCAGGAGAAGGCAAGCACATGGCGGAGTGGCTACGCTGCGTGTTTACTCCTCTCAGACGTGTTGTTTCATAACCAGGAGCTTTGCGTCTCAGTTTATACCGAGTCCGGTTTACATGTCTGAGTCCGGGAGTCTTGGAGCTCCGTGTCGGCCCGGCCGAGCCTCCACCGGGGAAGATCAGCAAGTGCCCGCGCTGTGTCCCCGGGCCTGGCTAAAGTCTGGGATCACATCGATCCAAACTCACAAGATGCCTCATATTTGTTAATTAAAGTCTCTGATCTCGGAGTAAAAAATCCAGAGACCGCAGTAACCAAACTGTAATATGGTTATCTATTGTTATAATAGATGCGTTGCAGAGAAGCACGTTTTTTGCAGTTAATAAACACAACTCGCCATGTTGTTGATTGCATTGCTTTATTGTAATACAGAGCAGGAAATGTGTTTAACGTTCCATATGCACACACTGGCGGCGGTGTTCTACACGTTGTTGTTGTATAACTCGAGGTGTGTGTCTTCGAGTTGTGACTTTGTGATCGTGTATCTATAACACGTTGTGTCGCTGTACCCCCAGAGATTAGATGGAGTCCGGGCGCTGAAGGCGCGTAGCTAGCTAGAGTGCTAGCAGCGTGCTAGCATGCTAAAGCTGCGTGTACCTTTTTACAGGTCGGTCTTAAACTCGGTATACTGCTTCCATCGCTCATAAACCGACACAGTCTGGGTGATATTAGCCCGGGAACAAGTGCGGACATAGTTATGAGTCCGGAAATAAGCAGGGAAACGGACACCGGGAAGATAGCACGAGGCTAAGCTAGCCAGCGTCACGTGTGTGGGGAGTTTACAAACAGACTCTACCGGGCCACGTTCCAACATGAATCGGTGGGAGAGTCCTTTACACCAACCCGCCGCCGGTTCTCGTGTCCTCGGCCTTAAATTTGGACTCTTATGTTTTTATTGGGAACACGAAGATTAAACTGTAAGGTGCACATGTCCCCATGATCTAAGGATTAACCCTTAAATTAAAATTCGATGTTTCCAGGTTTAATTTTAAATTCTTAAATTCAATTTTCTCATGATTAACCCCAGTTTTAAAATCCATGTTGACACGTTTTTTTTTTGTTTTTTTTTTGCATAATCCCTATTTCAGTGTTTGGCTTTAAATCCATGTTCTCATATGTAATCCAGATATTTACATTTTTAAATAAAATAATAATCCCAATCGGTCCTCAGCTGCAGGAGCTGGTTCTGGATAACTGTCGCTCCAGTGGAGGGAAGATCGTGGGGATCACAGAGGAGTTTTCTAACCTGGAGCTGCTGAGCCTCATCAACGTCGGCCTGACCAGCGTCGCTGACCTCCCCAAGCTGGACAAACTCAAGAAGGTGGGCACACCATTTTTATATATATATATATACACACACACACACACACACCTATCTTAAGATGAACCCCGCTCGGTTAGTCTCACGCCATGATTTGATGCTTTTCTTAAAGAATTATGTGTATTTCTCGTCCCTCTCGGCGCAGCTGGAGCTGAGTGACAACAGGTTATCGGGTGGTCTGGAGGTCCTGGCCGAGCGGCTGGTCAATCTGACGCACCTCAACCTCAGCGGGAACAAGTTCAAGGACATCAGCACCCTGGAGCCTCTGGTGGGTGGAGATGGAAAACTGGAAAAACACAACACTATTGTATTCATTATTATTATTAGTAACATTCAGTAAGCTAAACATGAATCTGCCTGAACTTTTGAATCGATATAGAACATGTGGCGTGATGAAGAGAAGGGTTTAAATGTGATGGATGTTTTGGACTTTTCACATTTTAGAAAAAGTTGCCCCATCTGAGAAGTCTGGACATGTTTAACTGCGAGGTGACCAACCTGGCCGACTACAGGGAGCCCATCTTCACGCTCCTCCCCCAGCTCACCTACCTGGACGGCTACGACATCGACGACTGCGAGGCCTCCGACTCGGACGGAGAGGGAGACGGGGTCGACGACGAGGACGAAGAAGGTTGTCGATTGGTTCAACTTATCATTTAAAGAAATAAGACTTATGACGTGACGCAAATTCTATTATTATCACACACCCGTAGCTGTAACGGGCTGTTTTTGTTTCGGTTGGGTTTTCTTTTTCTCCCAGAGGGTGAATCAGAGGATTTCGAGGAATCGGAGGAGGAGGATGAGGAGGACGTGGTGGCTGTAGAGGATGATGACGACAGCGGCGATGAAGAGGTAAAGCGGCGGTTTAGTTTTTCATCTTCACTTTTGTGGTCATAAAAAAATAATAATTTGGCAGATTTTGTTTTATTTATTTAACTTTTTTTGGACCATTATCCTAATAGTTTGAATACCTTCTGTGTGTGTGTGTGTAGGAAGGAGAGGTGAAGGGAGACGTTGACAGCGACGACGATGAAGATGAGGAGGAAGACGAGGAGGATGATGGTAGTCTTAAGTTTTGCAGTGCCTTCTCTCTCTTCAATAACAAACAGGTTACAGCTGATGTTCACACTTTTTTTTTTTTTTTTTTTTTTTTTTCCCTTCTACAGACGAGGACTCGTCTCCGACCAAAGGAGAGAAGAGGAAGAGGGACCCCGTGGAGGATGAGGACGATGATGACGATGATGATGATTAATGCCCCCTACCCCCCCACCCCCCTCCCTCCCTCCACTCAGCTCGCGTCTCCTTTCTTACACTGGTCTCCTCCCACTGGGCTCTCGTCACCTCGCAGATCAAAAATCGATTCTTTTTGGTTCTTTAACGTCTCAGACGCAATAAAAACACAGTTCACATCGAAGGACACGTCTCTGGTGGTAACCTGTAGTAACTTTAATTATTATTATGATGGTCTGTGGGGACACAAATCTGGAAATCCACGAGGCAGTAATCTGCAGATTATCATCGCCACCGTTCATAATCTGACCAACAACCAAAAATTGATTATAGTGTTGTAGAACAGAGACGATTTACTTTTTTGCAAAGATAAAAACATATATATATTTTTTTTACATCTGAACAAAATTGACCAAATCAACTGAAGATGAGATTTAAATTCAGGGAATCACAATAGCGGGACATTTCCGTTTTTTTTTTTAAACCCCAGGGCGACCTCTGATGATAATCCAAATCAATTTTGGCTCCAAAAAACCAAACGAAGCATCGAGACGTTACTGTCAACACTTTTTTTTTCTTTCTTTACATAAGCTTCTGTTTGTTTGAGGATCGCCAAACTCTTTAATTTGATGCAATTTTTGAGTTTTTTTTTTGTTTTTTTTTCTCGTCGTCGTCTCGCCTCTTTAAACCGAGCCATCAAAACCAGGCCAGGATTAATTACACGTGTGCTGTTTCTATGGCGCCGCCGCCGGGGCTCATGGGAGGTTTTGGCGTCTTTAATGCGCAGGACAAAGCCAAGCCCTGATGTGTCCTTTATTGTCACCCCCCATGACATCATCACTGTGGGACTGAACCAGCAGCTTTGATTTCATCATCGTGTTCTCAACATGCGCCGTGATGTCACCGAGTTTTCCTCAAGACGCCTTAACACACACACACACACACACCCCTGAGGCTCCTGCTCTCTCTCTCTCTCTCTCTCTCTCTCTCTCTCTCTCTCTCCCCCTCTCTCTCTCTCAGAGCTTTTTAAAAGAAATATTTTTTCAATGAAATAGTTTTTTTGTTTAATTTTGTATGATTGTCCGGGGGACTTCCTGTCTCCAGTGGTTCCTTCACCCTCTCACTGGCTAAGTCGAATTTGTGTTTTTTTGTTTTGTTTTTTGTTTTGTTTTTTACTTTCTGTAACTTAAAGGAAAAACCAACAAAAAAATCCAACGAAAAGGACTTTGTAAATAAAATCTTAACATTTTGCTCCTTGCGTTTCCTCTCACATTTTTGTCTTTTTAAAATGGAACCTTTATAATGGCATGTTGTTGGGTAATATTAAAGAGGAATCGGTTTGAATTTCACCATCAAAATGTTTGGCTGTTGTTGGACGTCATGACTGTTTTCATTTTATTGTGAACATGTAGATAATTGAATGAATTTATTTTTGTTAACGTCAGTTTCCTAGTTGCTTTAATACGTTCATTATATTCAACCTAAAGTGAAGAATTGATGACTAATCAGCTGTGTGTATTTATTGATTTATTAACCAAAAAAATCCCAGCTGCGTTAACACAAATTTCTTTTTCCGGTTGACACATTTTGAGCATTTTGATTGGCTGAATCAGAATGTCGCCCTCATGTTGTTTCTGGTGTTTTTAATTTCCAGCTCCAGCTGAGTGATTCTCACCTGCAGGGAGCAGAAGCTTATTTTGTTGTATTTCTTTCTGTTGGGTGTATTTTTGAAGTTGTGCGATGTTTGTGTGCGCTTGTGTGCATTTTAACACTTGCCTCTCTCTGGTTCAGTTCATCCTTCAGGCCTCTGATCTCGTCTTGTTGGCTGTAGAACGCCTGCAGGAGCTGAAACGCCAAGGAAAAAAGGGGAAGTGATTGAACTCTTATTTTTTTTCACTCATTCACCACACACGCCAACATCTGCACACGCGTGTCCTCTTGATGCCCGTCACTGATCCTCGCCTCTCTCTCGCTGGTGGGCGGTGGGTTCTCCGCAGGTTCGCGGCAGTGTGGCGTGCAGCCGGACGTCCAGAGCGGGACCTGCGTGCCGTCCGACTGCCACCCCGACAGGTCGCTGAGGTCACGGGGGTATTTGGCGTCCTGGTAAGCCAGCTGCTCCTCGTGAAAGGCCTGCAGAGGCCAGGAGTATTGTCAATACAAGCAGTACAGATTAAATTGAGTCATTTAAAAAAAAAAATGTCATTTTGCACAGTACCCATACAAAGAAAAAAAGAATTATATTTATTATTAATAATAAATGAAATGAAGATGTGCTGATATAAAGTTATTATAATATAAATATGTATGTATGTTTTCAACAGGTTTATTTTCCAGCCTCACTTCTTTCTTTTTTTCAGCTTTCGTACCTCTTCCATGAAGACCAGGCGTGTTCCGGCCTCCGCACCCTGGCCTGTCCTCTCAGCCGGGGTTTCTGGGTAAGGGTTCGTGACCCGCGTGCCGGGCTTCAGAGACATCAGCACCGGCTCTGACAAAAGAGAACACGAGAGACAGTTTTTTTTAATGAGACGTCTCTCTGGGAGACCGCGGCCAAAGGTCAAAGGTCACCGACCCCTGTCCATCCCTGAAAGCCACTGGCGAGCCGTCATGGCCGCCTGGTTTCCCGCTGTGGGCGGGTACAGATCCTCTTGAAAAGCCCCTAACTGCAAGAAAGGACAAAAACAAAACTCATTCAACGGATTTTTTTTAAATAATGTATAAATGGGGCATATTTAAATGAAGGGGGGTCGTCCCCACCTCTTTCCGTGGGACGATCATAGACAGTGGCTCCACCAGGTCTTTGACGGCGATGAGGCGGTAAAATCGAAACACCTCGCAGCCGCTCACGTCCAGGCCGCGCTTTGGCATCACACCTGAAGTTAAAAAAAAAGAGATTATAATCCATAATCTGTAATCCAACATTCCAACATTTTTATTATAATTTTTTTGAAATCGAAACTTTCAATTGGCCTAAAAAACAGCTCTCCAGATGGGGACACACCCCTTTTAGTGGATGATACAACCTACATTTTTACAATGCAAACTGCTTTGAAATCTTCCGGATTGTGTAGTGATTGTGTCTTTGTTGTCTCCGTCTCACCGAGGCCTTTCTGTGGCAGCAGGGACCTGAACTCCTTCAGGAAGCTGACGTACGGTTTCTCAGCGCTCAGCTCGTAGTATCTTATGTTGCCGTCGCCCTGCAGCAAAAAAAAAAAAAAGAACACACCCACACAAAGCAGCATTTAGTGTGTTTCTGTGTGTGATTGTGTGTGTTTTTTTTTTACCTTTCCAGCCACGTAGAGCATGTGTGTGTCTGGATCGTAGAAGGGGAAGAGGACTCCTGCAGACCCGTCCACGTCTTCTTCATACAGAGGCTCAGATAAGTCGTCCTGCACGTGCGCACACACACACACACACACACACAATAATTCCTCCTCAGTTTTATGATTTTTTTTATATATAATAAAGAAGAAGCCTTTTTGTGGTTTATCGGGTCTTACAGGGTCCCAGAGGACGATCTGTCTGTGGTTCCAGGGCGAGCTCCCAGTGGACAGAAGCATCTTCAACCCTCCGATGTATAAAACCTTACTGGCCCTGTGCGACTTATTGCTGGACACCTGCAAGAACATCAGGGACATCCATTCATGAAAGTAAATGTGTATATATAATGGTAATATATATATATATATATTTTTTTCGGAATCAAAACGCTTCACCTGTAAAATCTTTCCCGTGCGTGGGTCCAGGACTCTAACCCGTCTGTCCTTGGAGGACACGGCCAGCCGGCTGCCGTCGCCGCTGAAGCTGGCGGACAGCAGCAGCGTCTCGGGGGGGCAGCGCTGGTAGATCGGCATCAGGACCACCCGCACCGGAGCCCTGATGACTGCACCCGCCTGGGACACGTCCCAGAGGAGGACCTGGGACAGGTGTGAGTGAGTATAAATATACATATTTATTATTATTATTGTTGTTATTATTATTAAATAAATGAACTATTATACTTTTTTTCTAATATTAAATATTAATATAATACATATATTAATATTTATTTAAATGGGGGCCATGTATGCCCTGAGGTGTGGGACCTTGTAGTCGTAGGCGGAGCTTAGCAGCAGGTTTTCAGCCGTTGGATGCCACTCGATAAGCCCCACCCTCCTCGAGTGACCAATCAGAGTCTTCCTGGCCTTGGTCAAGTTCTCCTGCACGCCACAGACGGGGATGTCCCAGATCTTCACCTGCACACATGCAGTGTCGCCACATTTCCTCGTTAACTTAAATCCTAATCCTAGTGTGACCCCGCCCCCCCCACCCACAGAGGGTCACATGACCAGGGCGGTGCGTACGGTGCAGTCCTCTGAGCACGAGGCGACGCAGTGGTCGTCGAACGGGTTCCACTTGACGTCCAGGACCCTCCCGCGGTGACCACACACCCGGGGGTGCTGAGGGTCCACCCGTCCAGTCTGGAATCATCCAATCACAACAACCTACTCAGATTCAATCAACGAGCATGGAATTGATTTGATCATGTAAAATATATATATATATATATGTTTATTTATATTAATTGTACTTTGTTGATGATTTAGTCACAATTCCTAAAAAAAATTTCTGTTTCAGGAAGCAAATGGTGACGCACGTGATGAATGGGCAGGACTAAAAAAGACCCGCCCCCGGCGCACTCGGTCACCACGGCGATGAAGCAGGGATTGGCCGAGCAGTGGTGGTTGTCGCGGACGCTGCGCGTGATTGGCACCCCGCCGTAGCTGTGCTCCTTGGAGGCGGGCTTTCCGAAAACCTGGCGAAACTTTGAGCAGCGGTGAGAGGCACGCCACGACATCTACACGCAAACACGCAGGCACGCACACACACACAAAAACAACACAAAGATCATCATATGCATCAATAATGCAATCACCTGCCATTAATTGGCTTTCATAATCTTATCAATAATAAATCCTTTTCTTCAAACTGAACTTTTTAATCATTCATACACAGGCCAGCTGATAAATCGTCATTAAGTATTTATCAGTTATCCATCAACACTTCCTGTTGATGGGTAAACAATTGTTCCTCAACACCTGAAAATGTCGTGGATGTGGAATCAAACCCGACACACACACACAAATGGTGTAACTTTTAATCTCATGATCCAATTTAATCTATATTTAGCTTTCTCTTAAAAACAGAAGATTCTGCTCTTACCTCAGACGCAGGCATGTAGGAATCACGGGTCCCTCTTCCACTGTGTGAAAAAACACGTATTCTTATACCCTGTCCTAATCCGAATACTATTACTCCTACTATAATTTCTACTACTTGCACTACTTCTATTTTTACTACTTCTTATACTACAACTATAAACTATGACCAATACACCGAGTACGACTGTTCCACCCGCTTGTCCTCAGTCCTGCTGATTCCTGACTGGAGCCACCTGTGTGTGTGTCTGTGTCTGTGTGTGTCTGTGTGTGTCTGTGTGTGATGGCTAACCTCTGCTTCCACATTAACTTGCGGTTTATGCACGACTGCACGCACACAAACGCCCCCTACATCTGATACTACTGAGACACACACACACACACACACCCACACCCACACACACACACAAAAGAAACCTTGAGCTAATTTGTGATGATGAAATTAATATTGATAAATCTTGATGATGCCTGAAATGAAGTGACAATATACTGAATATATATATTTTATTTTAATTTTTTGTGAAATTTAAAGGATCAGCTCTGATGATTAGAGTTTAATTAATTCCATTTTTATTTATTATTATTGTCCCACACACTGAATTTCTCGACCAACATAAAATGAGCTAATAATAAGTCTCTTCATTTCTTCCTGTGCAGTATTTTAATATGAGCGTATAGGCCGATCATGACCTGCTGAGATTCCTTCAGAGCAACAGTTCAAACAAAGTCGTGTCTTTAATTCATCTTAATTAATTCCAATAAAAAAAAATATATATATATACAGTATATATATATATATTGACCAGGATCAAGTGCCAGCATCGCGTCAGTCCTGCTGAGTTTGAAGCTACATAATCGGATATTCTAAAAATAAAAGTCCAGGTGCTGGTACATTTTGTTGTCCGTGCCGTCCTGAAGAGCAGCAGGTTACCGTGGCGACGATGGTGGAGAAGGTGGCGACGGCGGCGGGCAGCTGGTCGGAGGGGCGTCGCCCTCCAGAGCATCAGAGAGCATGATGGTCAGCCGATTGAAGGACGGACGCTCCTCCGGCTTCTGCAGAGGGAACGTGACCGATTTTTTTTTGTGTTAAAAGTATTTCAAACTAATTGAGATTTGTTGTTTTTTTTTCTCACAGGCTCTCACCTCATGCCAGCAGTTTTGCATGATGTCATAGATGGCCGGCGTGGACATTTTGGGCCTGTACAGGCGGTGACCCTGGGTAACCAAGGCAACCACCTTGTGGTTCTGATGCTCCTCAAACGGCATGCGACCCTCGGTGAAAACCTCCCACATCAACACGCCTGTTTTGTTTTTTTTAAAGATAGAAAAAAAAAACGCACACGTTAAAGGGTGTTATTACCCGAAAGACACAATTTTTGTGAGTGGTGGTGGGACGGCGTGTCACCGTAGGACCAGACGTCCGACTTGCTGCTGTATCTGCAGAAGTTAAAGACTTCGGGGGGCGACCACTTCACTGGGAACTGGGCTCCCGAGGAGCTGGTGTACTGGTTGTCCAATACGTACCTAAAAAAAACAAAACACACACACACACACACACACACAATGTGAAGGCCTTATTATTATAATTATAATTACAATTATAATGGGAGATAGAAAAACTTAAAATGAGTTTTAAATACATTTATCAAAATTAAAAAATATATTATAATTATTATTATTATTATTATAGGTATAATTATTATGGGAGATAGAAAACTTAAATTAGTTTTAAATACATTTATCAAAAAAAAAGAATTTATAATCCTACCTGGCCATGCCAAAGTCTGACACCTTCACCACCAGAGCATCATTCACCAAACAGTTTCTGGCAGCCTGAGACGGACATGGAAAATAGTGAAGAGAAAAAATGTAATAAATTCATCATTCATTATTATATAAATCACTTATGAAGCAGAGATGTCACTCTATGAAATATATATTTTTTTGTTGGTACCAGATCTCTGTGGAGGAAGCCGTTGGCCTCCAGGTGCTCCATCCCCTTGCTGACGTCCAGGCAGATGCTCAGCAAGCCCTCCTTCAGGAAGCTGCCCTGCCGTTGCCGCAGGAAGTTGATCAGGCAGCCGTGCGCCATGAACTCGGTCACGATGTAGATGGGACGCTGCTGGCTGCACACGCCGTACAGCTGCACCAGTTTAGGATGGGACAGCTTCCTGTGAAAAGGTTCAAAAATCATCTTTTTTTCTCTTAAAAAACAGGTTGGCCATCTTTATTGACGTTGCTCATCTCCAGTAGATTCCAGCACCCGGTCCTCCATCCTTACATCATGACCTTGGCCTCCTCGAGGAAGTCCTCCTCGTACATGGCTCCCTCTCGGATGGCCTTGATGGCCACTTTGTGCTGGGCCCTCCACTTGCCCAGGCGGACCACCCCAAAATGGCCGCTGCCCAGCTCCTTCATGAAGGTCAACTCGCAGGGGTCGATCTCCCACTTGTCTGAAAGAGGAAAAAAAAGGTATGAGCTCCACGGCTGAGTTTTTAATTATTTATTTTTAAACTGGGGGATGGGGGGGGGGGGGCTCACCGTAGCTGAAGCCAGCTGTGGATGGAGCAGATTTGTCCGGTTTCCTGACTGGATACCTCAGCCTGGCCACCAGACCTGAGACAGAGGTGAGAATTGATTTTTTTTTTCAATTTGGTGGAGAGAATTTCACCTTTAACGATGATGGTGGATCACCAATTAAGGGCAAAAATGGAAAAAGTGAAAAAAATCCTAAATGTTCTTTCATTCTGTTGAACATCCATTTTCCTGGTGGTCCATCACCCTGAAACCTTACTTTATTTTATTTTATCATTATTTTTATTTTATTTTAAGAATTTTAATGACTTTGCTGACCTGCTGCGTTGTGTTTGTGGTACTCGATCAGCTCGGGGATGGAGCCGAACAGGTGTTTCTCTGTCAGGTAAAACTGAGGAGGCGAACCCGGCGTCTCCTTGATGTGATAATGTTTTATCACTCCTCCTTCCCTGCAAACACGCAAAAGCATTTTTCCATCAAAAATATTTCGCAGATTGTCGGCTTCACGCGTGGCAGGAGGGCGTCGTGATTACCCAGCAGCAGACTTGGTGTAGAGCGAGATGGTGTAGGCCAACGCGGTGCTGGAGTCTCTGACCATGAAGGCTCCTTCTTTGTCCTGCAGAGGACCACGCGGGTAAGTTCAGATGAGATAAGATAAGGCTTTATTTATCAGCAAGTAAATTGTTGCGCTAGAGTAATAATATAATATATAATTATAAATAAAATAATATTTAATAATAAAAATTATAATATTTTATATTTATTTTCATTGAAATGTTAAGTCACACATTAGAGAGAGAGAATTATATTAAAAAACTGGCCTCCTTCCTCAGAAGTTCCTCTGCCTTGTTCCTGTTGACGTGTTTACTGTACCACCTGGAAAAAAAATGAAAATGAATGAAGAATCCAATATTTATATATCAAATATATATATATATATATATATGTATTTTGTCAACACTCATTTATTCAGATAATTAGGATCTATGTGTGCGAATGTTATTTTTAGATGAAGACTTTAGATGAACAAGAGTTTTAATTGTGTCACCAACTCACACAAACTGCACCAGATTTCCCGATTTTTTCTCTGTCACATAGTTACTTGGTATGTAGCCTTCCCCCCTGTAAAACACACACGGAACCCATGGATTCACAGTGTTTCCCCAAGGTTTGCTGCTTGCGGGGGGGGTGGCTTGGCGCCAACTCACCCATACTGGTTGCGAGCCTTGTACCAGTTGATGTCACTTTTTTCCAGGATGACATACTGGTCTCCTTTGACCAGACTCAGGTCGTGCGGCTCGGTTCCCAGGAAGTCGTACAGAGCCACCACCTCCATCTCCTCCTCGTCCTCCGACCTGTCCACACCATCATCATCGCCACCACCAAGGGAAGGAGGGAGGGGAGGATGAGGACACCGCTGCTGGACCAAGAAGACACAGTGCTTTGTAGGACATGGTGAGTGTTGCTATTCGTGATGGTGTGTGTGCACGTGTTTGTGTGTTGTTGTGTTGTGTTGTTTTTACCCTCCCGTCATTACGTTCCTGTCCAGGAATCGGGGGCAAGGGTTTTCTGGTAACTATAAAAAAAAAGAGGAACAGAAACTGTTTTTAATATTTAGTATTGCGTGACCTTTGACCTCGCTGCTGTATGTTTACAACGTCCCTTTTCAATACAGCTGCAGCAGTTGCATGTTTAAAATGAATACAATTTGCCGTTTATCCCACCCGTGTGATTTCCTTTTTTTTTTTTTTTTTTATGCTTGGTGAATCAAGCATGTTGTTTTTCTCCATTTAAGTAAAAAAAAGAGATACAAAAATCAAGTAAGAATGATATGCAATATTTCTCTCTTTACCTTGCAGTATTATTATATTGCGTAAAAAGGTTTTTACTGAAGTGAGGCTTTTTAATGCTATTTTAAAAATAATAATAGTAATTTAATAAAAGTGTGTGATTATTTTTTTTAGCATAAACTGTTATTATTTAGCTATTTTTCTGGTCTATGCTCATAAATTCTAAGAATTATTTAAAAGTTGAAACTTGTGAAGAAAGTCCAAAATTGCTCTTACTGTCTCCAAACGGGTTGTACTCCTCGCACCCCAGGGCCAGTTTTTCTGCCTGGCGACAGCAAAGCCAAGCCCCCTCCGTCCAGAACTGGGGGTGAAACTTTGTCAAGACCACCGGGTTGTCTTGAATTTCTGCACAAGCACACACAATATAAAAAAATAAATCCTTGCATGAACAAAAATCAACGACCGTCTGATTGTCGCTTTCTTTTTGTTGTAGAGACAAAAGTACAAGTGGAAGATGCAACACAGCTGGTAATAAGGTAATGTTTCTACTTTTTTTCATTGGTAAATCCTGTCCCGATCTTGACAGAAACAGTTTGGTATCATCAGCGTAGAGGGTCAAAACGAGAGAAAATGCGTATTGAGATCACTTGACCAAAGGAAGTGGTGTATCTTCTGGTTGATTTAAAAACACTTCAGAGATGAGTGGAAAGAGGAGGAGGCGGGAAGGGTGGGTGAGATGTCGTGAGAGAAGAGTTGCTGAAGTGTGGTTTTAAAGTGTGAAAGCATCTTTGCAGCAGCGAAGGCAATAATGTCTATTTTTATTTATTTTTTCCAATTTCTGTCATATGTTTACTTCTCATCATCGGATTCACATCATAACATAGATATAGATATAATAGAAACGGACCCTCTTTCATGCTCTGCACCCAGGTACATCTGCTGTCGTGACTCGGAGCGAAAACATAGAGTGTGTTAGTGTCATACACCACCTAGACAAAAAAAAACAACGTTTGACAACATATTTATTGAAAAAAAAAATCATAAAAACAATCATAGCTCTGGACTGTTTGACGCTGTCCACCTGATGCGTTATTATCGAGAAAAAACTGCTTAAAAATGCAGAAGTATAAAATCAAAGAAATACACCTCACATCCAGTAATTCTTTTTAAATTTCACGTGCCCCCATACCTGGAAAGGATATTTGTTCTGGCAGGGAATCATTTCTCCTCCGATCTTGACGATCTCCACGCATCTGATGCAGCTCAGCTTGATCGAGCCTTTTCGGAACTTTTTCTGTGGACAGAATGGAAATTCTTTGAATGTGCTTTGTTTTTTTTATAATTTTTATATATATTTTTTTAGAAATGCTTCACACAAAAAAATGTAATTTGTTCCTACAAAGATATAAAAAATTGTGTACCACAGAATATAGCATTTTTTAATAGAATTTTATCTTAAATGTTTTCTTTTTTTGTAGCTAAAAATGTTTTTAAAACCTCTGCTTTTCCATCGTAGTACGTCAGTCGGCTCTTGGTGAGGACGAACAGTCGCTCCTTGTAGTTCAACGGCGACGTCCTCTTCTTCTGCTGCGAACGCTTAATGAGCGTCTCCTCCAATAGCAAGTCGTCGCTCATGCTGGCCCCGCCCACGCACCCAGCCCGTTGGTGGAAGTTGTCAGAGCATGGCGGCGTGCCGTTGATCTTAAACGTATAAAATAAATTCACTACTAAACATTTCTTTAACAAATGAGCCAAAAACAAACGATTGAAAAACAAATGCTGTACTTCGCCCCCAGTGGCTGGCTGCAGTAATATAGCTCCGCCCCCTTAAATTTAGGCAGATGGACCAAAAGTTATTTAATGAATTGGTAAAGCGTTTTAATTGATCTGAAAATAAAACTCTGCTCCAATGTGCTTTCATCTGTAATTTGAACCTAATCTGACTTTAGAATTCACTGTAGCTGGTCCAAAAAAAAAAAAAAAAGGTCATTGATTGACATTGATTAACTAAGTCAGGCATTTTTCAACTATTACACTTATGTACAGAATCAAACACTCTTATTGTGTTACTGTCTAATGGGGCTTCACTTTCTTTACATATTTCTGTTCTTATGAACTTTTACGTCCACATACTTCACCAACTGTGAATATTCACCTATGTTCAAAGTTCTACTTTAACTCTTTGTTGCCATGACGTCTAACCTGTTGGTCTCCCTCGTCAAACAGCAGCTGCACAGTTTACGCAGCAGACACACACCCAGATTATTTTACCTTCATGCTTCATTTTCCATTATTCCGTTGTCTTTCGGGTCAGCTTTGCTTCACATGTCGCTTAGAATCATAGGAGCAGGATTCAGGAAATAAAGAGTGGGAGGCAGACGCACAACACATACACACTTCCTCATACACTGGTGCACCAGAAAGAGAGAGAGAGAGAGAGGGAGGGAGGGAGTGAGGGTGAGAGAGAAAGTAGTGTAATGTACACATATAAAACCTATTATAAGTGAATCCATTTAAATGTGTGTGTGTGTGTATATATATATATATATATATATTTATTTATTTATTTAAGTGGTTTAAATAATTATTTTACATATTTAGAATGATATATAATGTACGTGATAATGAGCAAAATAACTCTTGATATAGATGCTTGCATGTCATATAATAGAAAATCTTGACGAAACAAAAGTTTTTATCCGGTATTTCCAAGAAACATTTCAACGTGAGATCATCATATCTTCATGTGTGTGTGTGTGTCTGTGTAGGTGTGTGTGTGACGGATGCGCTGTGGTTTCATCCATGTCATTCTTTCACTTCCTCTCTCGACCCTACTTTTTTCGTTAACTCTCTCTCTTTGTCTCTCTCTCTCTCTCTCCCCCTGTATCATTGTTTCAGGCCGGCGTCACCATTGACTGATCACACCCATTGATTACGACTGATGCAGGGCAGTCCACACAAGCTCTGAGGCTGAGGAAGACGAGGAGCTGAGGAAGATGATTCATTCAAGTAAGTGAACACATTTCTGTTTTTTTAGCATGAAGACCGCAACTCCCATCGAAGCTTTATTTTTCGATCACCTGACGTGGGAAAATTCATCAGTCAGCCGCGTCCAGAAACCAAAACAGCTGGAGTGGACTGTTCTGATTGTTGTTGATCAGACGTACCTGAAACACGTCCTGTTTCATTTTCTTCAGTCTGATCAAACTCAAACCGCCATCCACTCATGGCGAGTGTGCGTCAGTTCTGTAGAAAAAGGAAACAGCGCTTCCTGACAAAGACGTCCCACTCAAAGACACAACGAGAGACCCAGAGACCGTTTATCAAACACAAAAACTCTCCCAATTCCAAATACATGAGTGTTAAGTACGTCGAGGCCCTTCTTCTTCTTCCTCTCTACTTTCTGTTGCAGATCACTCCATCCACTCTGTGTTTTGCTGCTGCTGCTGTGCCCTTCACACCAGGTAATGGTTCTCCTCGTTTTCTACACACACACACACACACACACACACACATACTTGTTGATTGATCGATTGATCGATCGATTGATTGATTTCAGGGAGATCAACTCTCACACGGAGCTGGAGGGACAAACCTCCCTGTGTTTCCAGAGCAGACGGCGTCCAGGGCACGGCCGCCAGGTAGGGCCCCGCACAGAGAAAAGGTCAACCGAGGTCAGGCCAGGTGACTTTTCGTTTTTTCGCTGACCTTGTTGTTGTGTCTCCCAGGTGGAGAGGTCCCAGAGGAAGCTGCCTCCTCTTCCTCCCGAGGACGGCGAAGGCGAGGAGCTGCTGAGGGTGGTGGCCATGTACGACTTCAAACCCAAGGAGGACACGGACCTCCCGCTGAAACAGGTACACACACACACACACACACACACACACACACACACACACACAACAACACGCAATACAAAATACAGTGGAGACAAATATCGACAAAATGTGTGTGTGTGATGTTTTCAGGGCAAAGAGTACGTCATCCTCCACAAACAAGACCAGCTGTGGTGGAGAGCGCAGGACCAACACGGGTAGAACATGAATAATTCATGAATGAGTCGTTTCATTTTGATATAAAACTTTTTTGAAACGATTTTTCATCCCATCACAGTTTTTCATTGTTTCCTGTATATTTGCTCTCCCCTTTTTTTATTGTTTTTGTTATTTTCTTTCTAACTAATTAAAAAAAAAAAAGGTCATAATAAAAGAAAACAAATTAATTTGATTTCAATATTTGCAATGATTACCGTTTGTACAGGAATAAAGGCTTCATCCCCAGTAACTACGTGACAGAGAGAAACAAAATCGAGGCAAATTCGTGAGTCTGTTATGATTCATTTTTTTATATGATATTATAATTATATTATATTTTTAGTCTTTTGTTAGTTTATATACAGAAGTTATTGGATGTCTAGATTTTCTCCTGCATAGCGAAGCGAGAATACATACATTTTTTATTTCAAATATTGTAGCATTGAAACGTAGAAAAAATGTCAATTTACATGATGAAACTGAATTCAATTATTAACAGTGTGCTTTTTTTTTTCTTCTCCTCCCTGGAGGTGGTATTGTAAGAACATCACCAGGACAGAAGCTGAGCAGCTGCTGAGACAGGAGGTATCCGTCCACCTCGTCCACCTCGTCCCTCCTGAGTGTTTCCTCTAGTGTCCTCTGGGTGAAATGATGTTGTTGTGTGTGTGTGTGTGTGTGTGTGTGTGTGTGTGTGTGTGTGTGTGTTTCTCTTCCAGGACAAGGAGGGAGGATTCGTGGTGCGGGAGTCCAGTCAGAAAAGTGTCTACACCGTCTCCGTCTACACCAAGACATTAAGGTCAGTGACATCACAGCACCTGCACGGAGGGTCACAACAGGTCACATTCACAATTGTGAAGTACATGACTGTGTGTGTGTGTGTGGGTGTAGTGTCGGAGGAGAAGTCAAACACTACCAGATCAAAGTCAGTGAGACTGGAAAATTCTTCTTGGCTGAGAAACACGCCTTCAGCTCCATATCTGAAGTCATACAGTACCACGAACACAACGCAGCAGGTACGCGCGCACGCGCAATGATGCCGCTTGCATGTGCAGCCGCCAACACGTCACCTGACGCGAATCGGCGTGTGTCTCTGCAGGGCTGGTCACGAGGCTGCGCTACGCTGTGGGGCCCATGGGAAGGTGCGTGCCCGCCACATCAGGATTCAGCTCAGGTAAATGAAGGATAAATATGTCGATTATGTAACAGCTTCATCATGCGTCATACTAATAAAATGAGATTTTTATTTTATTTTTTTTGATTGTCTGATTTTTCAGAGAAGTGGGAGATCGACCCCGGCGAGTTGACCTTCATGAAGGAGCTGGGCAGCGGCCAGTTTGGGGTGGTCCGTCTGGGCAAGTGGAGGGCTCAGCTCCGAGTGGCCATCAAGGCCATCCGAGAGGGAGCCATGTACGAGGAGGACTTCATCGAGGAGGCCAAGGTCATGATGTAAGGATGGAGGACGGGTGGACGGGAGGAACCGACCTCTCCGTGAGGACGAGGCGCTCAGTGACAGAGTGTGTGTGTGGTTTTTTTTCTGCCTCTCTCAGGAGACTGTGCCACCACAAACTGGTGCAGCTGTACGGTGTCTGCCTGCAGCAGCGTCCTCTGCTCATCGTGGCCGAGTTCCTGGAGAACGGCTGCCTGCTGAACTACCTGCGGCAGAAGGTGGGCGCGCTGAGCCACGCCTGGCTCCTCTCCACCTGCCAGGACGTCTGCGAGGCCATGCAGTACCTGGAGGCCCAGAACTTCATCCACAGAGATTTGGTAAAAGCTGAACATCTAACCCCCCCCACACGCACACAGTTCTGCCTAGGTTATTTACATTACAAAGGTTGTGCGTGTGCTTTTGTGCGTTTGCAGGCGGCCAGGAACTGTCTGGTCAACGAGCACCACGTGGTGAAGGTCAGCGACTTCGGAATGACCAGGTACGGCCTCATCTTCAGAAAAAAATTATTAATATTAATTATTATTATTATTATTATTATTATTATTATTATTATTATTATTATTATTATTTAAGGCAAACCCATTGTATTACTTTTCTTATTATTGGTTATTATATTGTACCTCAACCTGAACCCCACATTGTTGAGTAAGTGTGTGTGTGTGTCCGTGTGTTGCGTGTCTCCTCAGGTACGTCCTGGACAACCAGTACACCAGCTCCAGTGGAGCCAAGTTCCCGGTGAAGTGGTCTCCTCCCGAGGTCCTGCACTACAGCAAGTACAGCAGCAAGTCGGACGTCTGGTCCTTCGGTGAGGAACCCAGAGCGCTCCAGCTCCGCCTCCGTGCGGTCCACCGCGGCTCAGGTGAAAGTGACCCTGTGTGTGTGTGTGTGTGTGTGTAGGCGTGGTGATGTGGGAGGTCTTCTCCGAGGGCCAGACTCCCTTCGAGAGCCGCTCCAACCTGGAGGTGGTGAGTGACATCACCAGAGGGATCCGGCTGTACCGGCCTCACCGCGCCTCGCAGCCGCTCTACGCCCTCATGTACCGCTGCTGGCACGAGGTGATGCTCCGGAGCTTTCTGCCACACGTCCATGACCTTCCTCTGCCCATAATTGTTATTAATATAGATATGCCTTGATATTCACATCTCTTCTTCTCCTTTCTTCTTATTCTTTTTCTTCTTCGGTGGTGGTGTAGAAGCCCATAGGTCGACCGGCCTTCTCTGAGCTGCTGCAGGAAATCGAAGAAATGGCCGAAAATCCAGATTAACATGCGCTGAGTTTGCAGACGGAATTTTATCATTGTAAATAATATCCATATATATTTTCTTTGTCATTAAAATATTTCCATTTTCTTTAGATACATTTTTGATTTCATTTTAATCCAGCAAACATTTCAGTTATCATATAAACAACCACACAAAAAGGAAATATCATTAAAAAATATTCGGCACCGTTGTGCAGTACACTAAACACCACAGTAGGTGGCGTAAGAGAGCTGTCATTTTTTTTTTTTTTTTTTTATACATTATTATTTTTTGTCAATATGTCTAATAATGTATGTCTCATATCTGAGAGTGGGACTTCTGGGTAAATAGTTGTTCATTTATTATTATTATTTATGTTTTTTGATGATGATGCATTGTTGTGGAGAAGGATCTGTGACTGCATGGCGGGAGCCGTCACCATGGTAACATGTCCCCCCCACACACACATATGCATATACAGTGAACTTGTCCTCTCCGATGGCGTTACTCCTGTGATCACGTTGATAGAAGCTCACTGCTCAGATTAAAGCAAATTGCCTGTAAGGTAAGTGTGTGTGTGTGGGTGTAGGTGTGTGTGTGTGTGTGTGTGTGTGTGTGTGTGTGTGTGTGTGTGTTTTGATGATGATGCATTGTTGTGGAGAAGGATCTGTGACTGCATGGCGGGAGCCGTCACCATGGTAACATGTCCCCCCCACACACACATATGCATATACAGTGAACTTGTCCTCTCCGATGGCGTTACTCCTGTGATCACGTTGATAGAAGCTCACTGCTCAGATTAAAGCAAATTGCCTGTAAGGTAAGTGTGTGTGTGTGGGTGTAGGTGTGTGTGTGTGTGTGTGTGTGTGTGTGTGTGTGTGTGTGTGTGAGAGAGAGACTTAGTGACGGAATGAAGCAGCGTCATGTGTTTGCAGTTAAAATGATGTTACAGAGTCTTTACTTTCGATAATATAATAATATATAATATTCTTTATTCAGATTGTTTTGCTTTAATGTTACAATGTTACTTATTATTATTATTGTTATTTTTATGTTTTGATGCTTTACATTATTTGTATATTTCACCTCCCTTTTCTTTTCTCTGTCAATTTTAAAATCATTTTTTTAAGATCGAACAGGGACATTTTTATTCCAATTCTATATTTGCAAAATATAGAAAATTCCTTAGCGCTTGTGTGTGTGTGTGTGTGTGTGTGTGTGTGTGTGTGTGTGTGTGTCCCAGGATGGAGCGCTACGAGTCTCTGGCTCTGGTCGGGGAGGGAAGCTACGGCTCGGTGCTGAAGTGTCGCCATCGAGACTCCGGCCGACTGGTGGCCATCAAGAAATTTGTGGACTCTGACGACGACAAGACGGTGAAGAAAATCGCTCTGAGGGAGATCAAACTGTTGCGGGTACCTGTCAATCACACGGTCAATCTGTCAATCCATTGGCCACGAAGCCTGAAACCCAAAACTGAATATTCAAATATTTTCCTGTAACCACATCCTGCTCTAAATTCACAAATGCCTGATTCTCCATCTTTTCTTTTTTTTTTTACCCATAAAGCAACTGCACCACGCCAACCTGGTGAACCTGCTGGAGGTCTGGAAGCGCCGGCGCCGCTGGTACCTGGTGTTTGAGTTTGTGGAGCGGACGCTTCTGGAGGACTTGGAGCACCACCCGCACGGACTGGACCTGAACACCAGCCGACAATATCTGTTCCAGATCCTGAGGGCGGCGGCCTTCTGCCACCAGCACCACGTGAGGGACCTCCCGCTGCCAGATGATTGGCTGGGATCCAGATCATCCGACATGTCCGTCAGATGAATGGATTGGTCTTTGTGCCCCCCCTTTACAGATTATCCATCGGGACATCAAACCGGAGAACATCCTCATCTCTCAGGGGGGCGTGGTCAAGCTGTGTGATTTCGGGTTCGCCCGCACCTTGGCGTTGGCGCCCGAAGGCCACGCCTACACCGACTACGTGGCCACGCGTTGGTACAGAGCCCCCGAGCTGCTGGTGGGAGACATCAAATACGGGAAGTACGTCTTTTCTTTCCGTGGGTGTGTGTGTGTGTGTGTGGAACCTGTTGGCCCAGAGTTGTGTGTTGATGATAACAAGTTGGTGTGTGTGTGTGTGTGTGTAGGCCGGTAGATGTGTGGGCCTTGGGTTGTCTGATGTTGGAGATGTTAACGGGCCAGCCTCTGTTTCCTGGAGACTCAGACCTGGACCAAATCCATCACATCGTCCGGTGCTTTGGTGAGAACCCGCCGAATAGAACCCACTCACTTTGAACTGTTCTAGATTCATTTGTTGTTATATATATATATATTTTTATTTTTATTTTTTTCAGGAAACCTGACGTCTCATCACCAGGAGCTCTTCTACAGGAATCCCGTCTTCTCTGGAGTCAGATTGCCAGAGTGTGCGGATCAGGTCTCACTGCAGCAACGGTTCCCCACCGTCACATCCGCGGCCCTCCACCTGGCTCAGGTACTCTCGCGTCTCTCCGCGAAGAAGCCAGAAACCAACATATGTGTCTTCTCCCCTCCAGAGCTGTCTGCACGTGGATCCAGAAAGACGAGCTCATTGTTCAGACCTGCGAGAACATCCTCTGTTCACTCAGGACTCTTTCCACATCTGGTATCTTTGTTTATTTATTGATGAGGAGAGAGAAGAAGAAGACAAAATTCTCATCTTGCTTCTGTGGGTCTCCACAGGTTTTTGAATGAGCTGAACGCCAAGATCCAAAAGGACCAGAGAGAAACCTCCACGCTTCCTGAAATCCTCCATACCCCGAAGAGGAAAAAAAACGACGAAGGGAGTGAAAAAAAAACCCTCAAAGTCAAAGCCGAGAAACGAGCGGAGGAGGCGAACGAGAAAGAGAAGAAAGGAGAAGGAGAGAAGGTGGAGAAAACCAAAGCAAAACAGCCTTCAAAGTTCTCCAAAACAACGCGGAACACGTCAGAACCTTTCACCACCCAACACTCCAAGACGACATCGGGCGGTGAGGAGATCGGCCCCGCAACCAGAGCCTCAGGAGCCAATAAAACTAAACCGGGGCTGAAAAAGAGCCCTGAGAGTTCAACATGGGCGAAGACGCGCACAACTGACTCGCAACAAGCGGTGGTGGACGACTGTAGAGCTTCGAAGGCGCCGGCGCGACACCACACAAGCACCAAAGTGTCCACACAGCGGCCGAGTGTTGTCCTGCACAATATGGACACGGGTCATGAGTGTGACATCACTGTCCTCTACTCCTCCCCGCCTCCTCCTCCCCCCGCCTCCTCCACTCCTTCCTCCTGCTCCGTCAAGGAACGCCTCGGTTTCCATGGGAACCACATGAGGTACCAAAGCTTTCATGGAATAATAATAATAATAATAATAATTGTCCTGCACAATATGGACACGGGTCATGAGTGTGACATCACTGTCCTCTACTCCTCCCCGCCTCCTCCTCCCCCCGCCTCCTCCACTCCTTCCTCCTGCTCCGTCAAGGAAGGCCTCGGTTTCCATGGGAACCACATGAGGTACCAAAGCTTTCATGGAATAATAATAATAATAATAATAACAATTATTATTATTTTTATTATTATTATTATTATTATTATTATTATTATTATTATTATTATTATTATTATTAATTCAAAAGCGTATTATTATTTTATTTTATTTTTAATTTTTTATATACCATTTTTTTTTGTTTACATTTTTACAGGCGTACAGAGAAGACCAAACATCGTGGAGGTATTTACACTCGACAGCCGGAGCTCAACCAAATCACAGCGTCACACACAGCAAAGGTAAAAGTTGCACAAGTGTGGTTTTTTTTATATAGAATTTAAATCTTCAAATAAAAACATGACCCCGCCTTCCTTTCAGAGTCCAGGCGGCGAGCGCTCCTTCCTGTCTGACCGCTGTGACGCTGGAAACAGGAAGAAGTCAGACCTCCATTTACCAGATCTGAAAGGAAGAGACGGTACACACACACACACAGCTGAGAGCAGTCATTTAATGCATTTACATCAGGCAGCAATGGACTCATGAGGCATTGAGTGACAGATTTATTGGAAAATGTTTTTTTCCAGGTAAACACATCAAAGGCGTCACCAAGGAGCCGAGGAAGGATAAATCACTCGTTCCCTCTCCATCCGCACCACAACATCCATGACATCACACGTCGCCTTTCACTCCGGACGCACAATTCTTCATTTTCGCTCACACCACAAATACTGTATATAGGCTGTTTATTCATGCAGCTTTATTGCGGACTGTTTTATTGCTATTACCAAATAATTTTTACCTGCTCATTAGTGTCATAATATATTCAACCAAATAATGATGTAAATACAAGAATTCGATTATTACTTTTGATTGTGTGTGTGGACATTTTATGAATGACAGTTGAACAAAAAATGATTAAGTTAAGTTAATTAAAAAGTAACCACTAAACTGCAGCAATTTCATATAAATATCATTTTTTAATTCGATCTATTTTTACATGATAATAAGATTGTCTGGTTTATGTCGTGAACATATACACATGACACATAAGTTAGCGCATAACTTCACCAAAATGTAAAAAAAATCATTTTTAAGACCCATCACTTGAGTCCTCTGAGGAATTGGAATCTGAATCTGATCCTGATGTGCCAGCGCCTTGACGCCGTGTTCCTATTGGTCGAGACATAAAAGTGTTGTGCGCTGGTCGTCTGCTGTTGGCCAGGAGGATGTGGAGAAGCTGTGCGTGGTTGGTAGTGATTGGTCGAGCCGGAGCCGGCTGTGGCCTGATTGGTGCTGGCTTTTTTGGCGGCGGCGGCGGCCGTGGCGGCTGGACGACGGGTTTCTTCTGTGTTTTAACTTCCTGCTGTAAAAGTGCGAGATTTTATTTGTGCGTTTTAGTAGTAGAAATACAACAATCAGATTATAAAATTGTGAAATATAGTGTCCACTTTATTAGGTACGCGTGGTGTCGATCGCGTGCTGTGTACCTTCCTGGTGATGGGTGGGGGCGCTTTCGCGGCCTTTGTTGTCATGGTTACCGGCGTGGGCTCCGGAAAGATCATGCACGTGTCCACGGGAGAACCATCAATCTGTGGAAGTGGAAAATCTGCAGCACTGGATCTGGAGCGAGCTGGTGGAGGTTAAATCGGAATCATTCATTAAGTTTAGATTTAATCGCGATGAATCGCAGGAAATGATGCGATACATCGCGATTCAAAAATGGAATCGTTGCCCGGCACTATTTTTTACTCATCAAATTAAAGCAGAGGTGAAGGTTAAAGAGTTTTTATTTTTATTTTTAAAGCTTTGCCTCCCCACAGTGGAACAGTAAACCTGGTCTGGACAGTATTCATGTGCATGACGGTTTCTGCAGTAATCTGATCCGTGTGTTGCATCTTTCATGACAACAGGCCTAAAAGGTGTGTTTGGGTCTTTTGTCTTCAGCCAAAGACAAACACACAAAAAAGCAAAAAATCACAAAAGTCCAGTCATGACAACTATGTGTCATTTTTTTTTTCACCCCAGGATTGTTAAAATTATTTTTTTCCTCAGATTTCAAAAGCAGAGAGACTTTTACTCACCACGAGTCAAATCCATGCCGTGGACCCCCACCAGGACGAGGAGCAGAGAGACGGCCGCGGACCTGAGGGACATGTCTTCAGATGGGCAGACGAGGAGCCGAGGAATACGTGAGACCAGGTAGAGCAAGGGTATTTAAATTTTTAAAAAAAAGAGGGAGGGAGGAGAAAGAAAAAAGGGAAAATATGGATAACGTCTAGACTGCAAAGTTTAGTCAGAGCACATCTTGTCACTCTGCGGTCGTGAGTTTCAACACAGTAAAACCTGTTAATCCTAAACTTTATTCAGTCAGGAAACACCTTTAAATATATATCTTTTTTGGATTTCCTGGCTCACGTTGAAATGATTATATTTATCTATATTTCGTTTTTTTTTTTTACTCTTCCCTCCTGCAATCCTGCTTCTCTTTTTCATTTTTGCTTCAGGGCGAGTTGAACCAAAAATGATCCTCCGACATGCACCAACATAAAGGTGCGTGTCTTTGACTCACACACACATTCACACACACACACACACACACACATTGTTTGTTTAAGGCTGTGGTTGCCATGGAAGCGAGTGTCTGCTTACACACACACACACACCTATTGCTACTACTCCTTATGTTTATGTAGGCGGGAGCAGCTGTACGTATTTTTTCGTCATATGTTGCCACAGCAGCCTCCACAGGAGTTTGTAATAAACACGCACATAAACCACACTATAGTGTTATATGAAGTGTTTATATATTTGTATTCAGGAGGGTTACGGAGACATCACATTTGCATAAACTTGATGATAAATAAACCGAGCTCACTTTCGAAACAAATTCAGTCGTTTATTGTAGAAAAAAAGAAATGATTATAAATATAAAATCTTTCTAGATGCGGGGAAAAAGGATTAGATGGAAAGCTCTGAACTTTAAAGTGCATAAATCAGCATCGTCCTGATTTCACATCAAAACCGTGTCACAGGGTTAGTAAGGAGTGAATACGTTTCATATCTAAATATATATGAACAAGATTTTTTTTCTTTTTGTGTGCAAACGATCGTTCAGCGTGAGAGGTGTGGAAGACTTTCTGCTCTTATTTGGTTTCTGCGTCTCAGATTGTGTCGCCATGGCGAGGGCCATGAGCACGCGGGTCTAGGAGAACTTCCTGATGAAGCGCAGTTTGAGGTAAGTGATGGTGAGGAAACATATGGTCATGACGGTCAGCGCCACGTGGTTCTGCCAAAAGCCCCACGTGGAGTAGTCCACGCCCTGCTGCGTCAGAAACTCCTCCCCCGTGCAACTGGAAACGGCAGAAAGGTTCCACAATGACACAATACAACCATGACACAGTGTCGCACAGTTATACAACAAACACATGGCCTCATTTTTGTGTGTTTCTTACGCGAGTCCAGGTGGAATGACGCTGATATTCAACCCCTGACAGAAGTTGAGCCCAGTAAACTCGTTGGCCTGCAAAGCCTAAAAAAACACACACACACACACACACAATTCCCCATCAACACAATTTCTCAACAACTTTCTTGTTTGGACTTTTGTTGTGTTGTTTAGTTGTGATCTTACACCGAGGCCGTATCTTGGGATACTGAAGTATTTTAACCAAGCGAGCCAGCTGGCGATGGACGTAAGGTTCACCAGCAAACCTGCAAAGATCTGAGAGACCAATTGTTTCTATTATTATTATTATTGTTGCTATTGTTTTTATTATTATTATTGTTATTATTATTATTATTGTTATTGTTGTTATTTTTTATTATTATTATTATTATTATTGTTATTAGTATTATTGTTGTTGTTGTTATTGTTTTTATTGTTAATAATAATATTATTATTATTATTTTATTTTTTTATTATTATCATTATTATAAGAGCGAGTCTGTGCGTCACCATCATGAAGACGCAGGCGATGGTCATGAAGATGTTGGCGATGGCCACCACCGTCTGGTCGGCGGAGATGGCCAGAGCCATGGAGGTGGCCGTGTAGGCCACCAGCATGACCGTCAACATGAAGAGGAAGAAGGCTTCAGCCGTGGGCTTCAGACCTGCACACACCAAACACACAACAGAGGACCAGGGGGCTCAGGATCAAAAAACAAACAAAACACGGGACTCCACACAAACCACCACACTCCAACACAAAGCCATCTTCACCGATCATGAAGTAGGCCACGCAGCTGAAGACCATGGCAGGGATGGTCCTCAGCGTGAGGATGTCCGACAGGAGCTTGCACAGGAAGTAGACGGACACTCTGTAGTAACCGCTGATGTACTCATGACTGTGGACGAGGAGACGACAATAGCTCAATATATCTGGATGGGAGTGTGTGTGTCTGTTTGTGTGTGTGTGTGTGTGTGTGTCCAGACCCACATGAAGAGTTTCCTCTCTGAGATGAAGAGTTCGGCCGCCGACAGAGAACTGAAGCACTGATTGACAGTGACGAAGAACAGCGCTCCGAACCTGAAAACACAGTAAGACTCTAGAATAATCTAGTCTAGATGTATATACTTGTATACTTGTATAACTTTTAATCTATAATAATGTCCCATTAGTACATTTAATAACCTCCCTCCCTCCAATCGCTGATACAGATTTATTATTGTTATTATTTTATCATTTTTCATTTTAATATTTTAATTCTTACAGATGAAGACAATCACACCCGTATATATATACCTGTATGTATATATATATATACTGTATATATATAATTAACCGTACCTGTTCTGCATCCCACTCTGATTATCCTGGACGTCAAAGAAAATGAGTCCTACCACTATGGCGAGGAACAAGGTGACAGCCACCTGAACGCAGAGCAGAGTCACTTCAGTTTTAATGTTATATATATTTATATATAAATAATGTTTCAGTTTTCCTCACAATCCCTATAATTAACTGACATAGTATTTTAGTCGTGTTCTGTATTCTTAAGTTCTTGGGGGGGTTTTGGGGGATCCGAGGACCTCACCTGGGCGATGGAGGTCTGCGGGTTGAGCAGGAGGTTGCGGAAGGTCCTCTTGAGGACCCATCTGAACTGGGTGGCGAAGCTGGTGTTGTAGGTGATGGTCCTGGAGCGACTGGTGGTGCTGGTCGGCTTCCCCTGAACGATGCGCTCTGAGAGAGGTACAACAACACAGGGATACACGTACACATACAATAATCATTATAACATAGTTTCATCATTTACAAAAAAAAGAATGTGCTTCATAAGGGATGAGAACAAATACGCATATATTGATGAAATTGGTCAATTTAAGAAGAAAATGTATAAATAAATCATTTTCCATGAAGTCGGTGGGTTGACGAATCACAGCGGTCCGCCATCCTACACTCTGCTCGGCCTTGAACTCACCACCGCCGTGATTGGCTCAGGGGTAATTAAGGCACCTGGGGCAACATGGCCGCCCTTTGCTTCATTGCAGCCTGCCCTGTTGCCACATGGCCCCCTCTTTGGACCTCTCAGGGTAGGTAAAGTAGTGGGTTTCATGTTTGAACAGCAGTTTTTATTTTATGTATTTAATACGAGTGGCATTCACTTGAATTAGTCAATATAAAGGAATAATTATTAACAATTGAATTAAGTATAGTTCAATTCAGTCTCTGCCCTCAGTGATTTTTCTCCACCACAACTTCCAGCAATTAAGAATTTGGTAATAAATAAATGTGATTTATTTCTGAACCACATTTCTCGCTCAGTAACTGAACTTGTGTAAGCAACTTATGTAAAAAAAGAAAAAGGGGAAAAAGGATTTAAAAAAACCAACCCAGATCTGCTCTGGTCTGTTTGTAGAAGTGACAGCTTCTGTATTCCTCCACCAGTTTTTCCTCGATTCCTCGTCTGGACAAGGACACCGAGTCTGGATCTGGACAGAGACAAAACATTTTATTGTTGGCTTTTTTTTTTTTTTAATTTAATCTTTTTTTTTTTTTAATCCTTGGAATAATCTTTGTTTTTAATGTCAGTATGTGCTTTCAGAGCACTTTCAAGTAATTATAATTATTACAATTTTTATTTATTTATTTATTTTTTAAATTTAAAAATCATGTCCTTGCATTTATTAAAAAAAAATGATCAGTAGGAATGGTCAGAATTAATAACAATGATTAAACAATTCATATTTTCTGGTCGCCATAGGAACAAACCTCTATCCACATTATTGCTGGTGACGGCGGTGGAGTCTCCGTTGATGACGTCCAGGAAGAAGTCAGCCGGGTTGTTGTGCGGCTCGCAGGTGTACCCTGGGAAATGTCAAGGTTATCACAACATCACCCTTTTTTTTTCATGTGGCGGCGGATTGAAGTGAACCGTTTGTGTTCATACCGATGTCTGAGAAATACTCCAGTGCGCTCTGTGCCGGGCCGTGATAAACCTGAGGAGGTTTAAAAATGACTTAAAATCAATCGGGAAGTTGATGATGACGAGTTTGAGTGAAGAGTTTTGTTTTTTTTTTTTTTTAGGAACCTGTTTTCCGGTGACCAGCAGCGTGAGGCTGTCAAACAGGCGGTAGATGGAGTAACGAGGCTGGTGGATGGAGAGGATGATGGTGCGGCCGTGACTCGCCATCCTGAAGGGAAGAAAAAAAAACAAGAAAGTAGGTCCCTTTCAATTTAAATTCACTTTATACCAAAGTTTCTTGATTTCCATCACAAACATTCACATTACTGAGATTTAAATGTTTAAAACTACAAGAAATGAGAATCCCCTCTTTATAAAGTTGAGATCAGAATCAGAACCCTTATTATTGCCAAATAATTATTATCATTACAAGGAATTTACTTATAATATTAATATATAGTCATATAAATGATTATAATTGTTTTAATCATTTTAAGATGACGTCTGTTATGATTTGCCTTTATACAAAAAAAAAAAAATGAAATTTAATGGATTAAAGTCTAACAGCGTTTTTTGTTTTTTTTCCTCCGGGCCATTGACCCCCCCCCCCCAAAAAAAGGTCAAAGGTCACTGAAAGATATTAAATAAAAAACCCCCAAGGACCTCTTGAGCAGCAGCAGCACCGAGTTGGCGGTGCTGGCGTCCAGGCCCGTGGTGGGCTCGTCCAGGAAGAGGACGGAGGGGTCCATGATCAGCTCCATGCCGATTTTCCTCCGGGCCATTGACCCCCCCCCCCCCAAAAAAGGTCAAAGGTCACTGAAAGATATTAAATAAAAAACCCCCAAGGACCTCTTGAGCAGCAGCAGCACCGAGTTGGCGGTGCTGGCGTCCAGGCCCGTGGTGGGCTCGTCCAGGAAGAGGACGGAGGGGTCCATGATCAGCTCCATGCCGATGTTGGTCCGCTTCCTCTCGCCGCCCGAGATCCCGCGAATCAGCTGAGTGCCCACCTGCACGCACGCACGCACACACACGCGCACGTTTGTGTACAACAAGTGTGACGCCTGTTTTTTTTCGGTGTTTTTGTCTGATGATGATGCCGCCGGTCCTCGCGTCCTCACCTTGGAGTCGGCCACCCGGCTCAGTCCCAGCTCCTCGATGAGTTTGTTGACCTTCTGCTCCTTCTGCTCCGCCGTGACGCTGGTGGGGAGACGCAGCGCCGCCGAGAAGCGGAAGTTTTCTTTCACCGTCAGAGTTCCCATCACCACGTCGTCCTGCGGACAGGTCAAAGAAATACCCAAAGCGGATGAGGAAGGGTAGGGGGGGGGGGGTCAAAGGTCAAACCTGATTTCATCCACCTGCTGCTACTTCCTGTCTCACCTGCACCACGTATCCAGAGAGACACTTGAAGTTTGGAGGCTGAGGAGCTCCGTCGATCAGGACTTCTCCCGTCAGGCCTGCCGGATCTTTCCTGGCCGCCAGGACGTCCAGGAAGCTGATGGAAGGAGAAAAAAACAAAAAAAAAAAACATGGAGACACTTTGTTTTCTGGAAGAACAAAAAAAACGGCGTTCAACGACACTCACGATGATTTGCCACTTCCTGTTGCTCCCATGATGGCGTTCAGCCCCGGCCTCATGATCCCACTGAGCGAGCGAGAGAGAGAGAGAGAGCACAGATGAATCTGAGGCTGAGACAACATATCAGGTAATTATTCATCAGTTTCAGATCAGCTGATTCTGGTGTTTTCTTGTTTATTTATATATCTAATCATCATTTATGACGCACAAGAACACAATCGCAGCTTTAGTCGCACAACGTGTTTCTGTATCGGCCGCACGGAAGGAAGCGGCCTTCAACTTTCCCTCAGTCTGGTCAATGATTGGCGAAATTATAAAACACCAGAAAATCCTGTACACGCGCGCGCGCGCACACGCACGCTGAACTTTGTGCTCCTGCAGACTTTGGTCGATGTGGTAACATACACACGTCCACGTGCCGTCGTATTTTTGATTGGAAAACATTTTTTTTCCAGGGTCCATCTTCTGGGCACCATGAATGTCCAGGAAGCTTTTTTTTTTTTTTTTTTCTGTCCCCATTAACTTCAGAACCTTCAACGGACCCGTTGGTGTGAACTCCTTTTCTCAGCGGCTTCCTGTACACCGCGTCTGTTTGTTGCTTCAAGCTGGGAATCATTGTTGTGTTGTGTAACCAGCCCGACAAAGCAAACTTCCTTCCTGTGTGTGTGTGTGTGTGTGTGTTTGATGGAGCCGGGTCGTGTTGGCCTCCCAGGTGGGGGCCCCCCGTCCCAGGTGGGCCCCTGACGGCACGTAGGCAAATAAACCCAACACAATAAGGGCAAGAGCTCAGAGCTTCTGTCGTTGTGTTTTTGGACAACATCATCTACACAAAGAAAAAAAAAAAAAGCTCACTTCAGGTCGATGAGGATGTCTTTGGTGGTGGCCTTCTTCCTGCACAAACAGTTTCCTCCCTGTTTCACCTTGTAGTAAATATCATGGAAGCTGACGACGGCGCCTTGACGCTGTTGTGCTGCAGACTGAAGAAGAAGAAGAAGAAAAAAAAAAAAGAAGAAGAAAAATCTACCAAAAGCTTCAAACGACATTTTAGGGATGAGCAGGAAGAGCAGAAGGTACCTGATGTTTGGAGGATCCGTTGAACCTGGACTCCATCTTGGTCCCTCCGCTCTCTGACATGATGTCCGTCTGTCCACCTGAAGAAGAAACCACAAAGCTGTTTTTTTCCACTTTCAAACTAAAGTGGAATGCAGCGGATTTGAAAAACCCCAAAGGTTTCAAATTCTCCCAATAAAATCCCCTTGAACTCGAAGCGATCACCCGCCCCCGTCAAACGTCAGTCCGCTGCTCATCACCAATGGGAAGCGTGGAGTGAATAAAGCGGCGGCGGAGGAGAAGAAGAAAACGCCAATCAACTGGCTTCAGAAGGACATAAAAGCTCAAATCTGTCTCATCACTCACCTGCTGCTGTGGACCCAGAGTTCCCCTGGAAACTGCTGCGGATGGATTAGGACAACCGCAGGACAGGAGAGAGAGAGAGAGAGAGAGAGAGAGAGAGAGAGATTGCGTGTGTGCGTTTGTGTGCGAGTGTGTGAGTATTAAAGCCAATTTTATGACTGAAGGTGATAAGAGAAGTAGGGAGAAGGGCATGAACTCTCTCTCTCTCTCTCTCTCTCTCTCTCTCTCTCTCTCTCTCTCTCTCTCTCTCTCTCTCTCTCTCTCTCTCTCTCTCTCTCTCTCTCTCTCCTTTATTTGTATCCTGTATATCCATAAACGTCATTATCAGTGAATTGAAGTTATGAAAGGTGCCCCCCTGATGACATTTGTCTCGTATGTTCTCCTTAAAGAGACATAACCCCAGAAGACAGAAAGAAATATGCCGTCCTCCTCCCCTTTGTCTCCCGCGTTTCTTGAATTATAGAATCATGAAATAAAATGACGTAAGAACAGATTATTTTCAGTTCTTTACAGATTCAGATTGATTCTAACTGCAGGTTAAAAAAAACATTTGATTTGTTTGGACATGAATGAACCTGTGACGAGGATTTAAAGTAGATTTTTCTTACATCATCTGACAAGGTCACAGGACAATAAAAAGGAGGATTCTATGGAGGAAATTATATAAAACATTTAATTAAATGAATGAATTATATTTCTTCAGTGTGCAGTCCTAAATGTACATTTTTTAAAATATTTTATATTGTCATTTTTATCTTTGAACCATGTCATGTTAATATTCTGTTCTTACTTTGAAGCACACGGTCGCCCCCCAGTGGCGACAAGTTGTAACAACAAGGACAGAAACTTAAAAAATCTTTATTTTTAGACAACGTTTTATTGACAGTTTTCTGATATTAATTTATTTACAACCATGTTTTTGAATGTATTGTTAATGTGCTGAAACAGAGATGGGTTCGTAGGAAGTTCCTGTGATGCAATTTGGTTGTTTGAGAGGGCAATCGGCTGTCAATCAAAACTTCTGTGTCTGGCAATGGGCCTGCTGTGACCTGTGGATTCACATGTTGAAAGCAACACGTTAAGAGACTTTATTGATCAGCCCCTATTTCCTTTTTTGTTATGTTATTTTATTATTATATTATATTTATAATAATGAACCTGTATGTGTGTCTGCCACAGGTGAATATACCCAGCTGAGGGGGGAGGGGCCTGTGTGCGTCATTCTACGCCCATCGTCCGCTGGAAGCGAAGCTCCTGCTCACGCTGTAGGCGGCGGTGGAGCTCTGATGTTTCCCCCACGCTCCCAATGGGACGACCACGATGGTGGCGTTGTCCTCGGAGCCGTACTGCAGCGCCTTACAAGAAAAACACGCACAACGGCTTAACTCACGCCACCTCGGGGTCAAACCCACGTCGGCGCCAGGCGTCTACCTGCTGAGCGATGACCTCTGCGGCCTCTGTGGGGTCCTGGCACTGGTTGATGACATCACAGACTTCCTGGTCACTCAGCAGGAAGTTGATGCCGTCCGTGGTCAGGGCCAGGAAGGAGTCGTTGGCGTGCTGGAGCTGCAGGTGGAGACATTGTGATGTCACAGAGTGGTTGACCTTTGACCTTACTAACTTTATTTGTTCACTATTATTATGTCTCACCGCTATTCTCCGCGTGTCCGGCTCGGCGATGACGCCGCTGCTCTTCAGGTGGAAGTCGCCGATGCTGCGACTCATGGCGAGTCGCCCGTTAACGTTGGCATGACCCACGCTGTCCCACGTCACAAAGCCGCCCAACCTCTGGATCCTGAACACAGAAAACACGGGGGGGGGGGGGTCACGCAGAGGTCACGGCCTTTTCGTTTCTGTGTCTTTAAAAGCAAATCACAGCGGAGCATTCTGAAGGTCACACGCCGAGGTGTTGACGTGTGTCTGGGGGGGACGTCCAAAGTTAAATTTAGCCCCCCATCCTGCTCTTGCATGACAGGAGCTGGTTCCAGACGTCATGGGCCGCATGTCCCAGAATCCAACACGCTGAGCAGCTGCAGGGAAACGTGAGCCGTGCAGATCCACTGTCCCATCTCAGAGTTTTTTGTTTTTTTTTAATCAAATGTCAAAGGTCACTTGTATTCAAATGTGTTTTTCAGCGTGTACCGTTGCGCCTCGTCCTTTTGGTCAGGCGTGTGGTCTGTGGTGAGTTTGTTGGCGCGTCCCTTCCGGCACAACATGGCCCGACTGTCGCCGACGCCGCCGACCACCAGCTCCACGCCGTGGCGCAGCATAGCGACCGTCGCCGTGGTGCCGGCTGTCAGGAAGGAGGCTGGGGCGGAGGGGGAAAAAAATGGATGGACGCTACTTTCGGGCGTACTTCGGTACTCAGTGAGTGTACTATTTGTGGTATCGAGACATAAATACTTGTGTCTCTCACCTTTGTTGAAGTAGCTCAGGTGAGTGTGAAGAGCTTTGTCAGCGTTTAAAAACGCTCTCTTCAGAACCTTCTCCAGGTCCTCCTCTTCCTCCAGAGCATCTCTGCACAAAATCACCAAAAACTGCATCAGGGTCCAAATGTGATTTATTTATTTTTTGAATAATAATAATAATGCACTCGTGAATCCAAACCGGATGAATTTCTCCATGAAGGTGTGGCAGTAGTCGGCGGCGTGTGGGCCGCCGTGACCGTCAAACACGGCAAAGTAGAGCAGGTTGTCATGGATACGGGCCACGCGGAGACGGTCCTCGTTCTGCTTCCTGAGACCCAGAACGGACGCACTGCCGACCCGGGACAGACTGACCTGAGAGACGGGGGGGGGGGTATAGAGATCCATCCATCCATCCATCCATCCATCCATCCATCCATCCATCCATCCATCCATCCATCCATCCATCCATCCATCCATCCATCCATCCATCCATCCATCCATCCATCCATCCATCCATCCATCCATCCATCCATCCATCCATCCATCCATCCATCCATCCATCCATCCATCCATCCATCCATCCATCCATCCATCCATCCATCCATCCATCCATCCATCCATCCATCCATCCATCCATCCATCCATCCATCCATCCATCCATCCATCCATCCATCCATCCATCCATCCATCCATCCATCCATCCATCCATCCATCCATCCATCCATCCATCCATCCATCCATCCATCCATCCATCCATCCATCCATCCATCCATCCATCCATCCATCCATCCATCCATCCATCCATCCATCCATCCATCCATCCATCCATCCATCCATCCATCCATCCATCCATCCATCCATCCATCCATCCATCCATCCATCCATCCATCCATCCATCCATCCATCCATCCATCCATCCATCCATCCATCCATCCATCCATCCATCCATCCATCCATTGAGAGATCCATCCCTCCATCCATCCATCCATCCATCCATCCATCCATCCATCCATCCATCCATCCATCCATCCATCCATCCATCCTCACCTGTGGAATTGGTTTTCCATATCTGATGCTGGACGGCAGCAGTATGGGCTCCTCTATCCTGTTGTCCCAGATTCCAAATGATTCCCAGGTCACCAGTCGCCCGCTGAGGTCGCCGCTCACACGCACCGAGCCGCTGGCCCGCCGCCCGCCCACCGGAGCCCCGCCCACCTGCAGAGATGGCCCATGTTCGTCATTTCCTGCTGTCCTGTGAAGATATGAAAAACTCCTTTCCTAGTTAAGTTAATTCATGAATACTTTTAATCATGAGCTAAAATTGGAACTATGAAGTGTGAAAAAATCATAATTTCGATTAATTGGATTTTTGATTTTTTTTCTTAAGTTCCCCGAAAGGTCAGCGCAGGAACGACCTGTCGCGCTGCCGCGGACGTTTCTGATGACGCCGGCGCGGCGAGGAGAGGTCGACTGACGGCTCCGCATCGACGCAGCGCGCTCAGCAGTACTGATGACGTCATGGCTCCTCCCACCTGAACTGAGAAGAACTGGGGTCAGTGTCACAGTGTAATGTTAGAAATGTCAAACCAGGGCGAAGTTCATAATAAGACATCCCATCACAGGTTTAAAAGGATAAAATAAGAAAAATGGCCTGTCGTCATGGCAACCACAGGGCTTATGTCAGCACATTATTGACATATTTTCAAGCTTGTGCACATCAGCTCTGCAGAGGTGAGAAGGTCAGCTGAGGTTTAATCTGGGTTTGGGTGTGTGTCCGTGTGTGTGTCCGTGTGGGTGTGTGTCCGTGTGGGGGTGTGTGTGTGCGTGTGTGGGTGTGTGTGTCCGTGTGTGGGGGTGTGTGGGTGTGTGTGTGTGTCCGTGTGTGGGTGTGTGTCCGTGTGGGGGTGTGTGTCCGTGTGGGGGTGTGTGTGTGTGTGTCCGTGTGTGTGTCCACAAATAGCGTGTGTGACACATTTGGCTAAACTCTAAATCACTTTAACCTCTGTGTCTCACGACAACAACACACCCTGTTTCCAGTTGAAAATACAACTTTCCGTGTCCGAGGTGAATTTGAACCTTATAACAACAAAGTATAAGAAAAGTCCTGCAGCAGCATTAGAAAAATAAATTAAAAAAATAACAACTATATTGATCATATTTCAATAATTAAAGATTTATTATGTTATCACGCACGATCAGTCATAAACAGAAACGTACCTTTTGTTATTGATTTTGTTTTTTTTCCTGTTTCCGTGGCAACAGGCCACCAGTATCTGCCTCGACCCGTCAGTCGCCCCGAGTCCAGGAGGGACGAGGGTATTTATACTGGGCCTCGATCGTCCAATCGGGGGGAGAGAGAGAGAGAGAGGCTGTCCCTCACCCTACCCCCTCATATTTTTATCATAATAATTTGTAGTATTAGTAGTACTTGTAGATTTTTTTGGAACTACACCAGTCTTCGAATCTTAAGAAAAGTAACTAATATTACTTAATCAGAATACACTTACTAATACTTATAATATACTGTACATGATTGTATATTTATATTTCGGATAAATATTAATAGGTGAGTTTTTAGTGTATCTAAATAAAGCATGGAGCACGTGTTGTTAACGTGAGTGTGACTTTAATGTGACTGTGAATAATTCACAGAAAACAACCCTCCATCCACGACGCGTCTCCACCACAGGAGGAGCAGGAGATGGAGGAGAGGATGGAGGTGGGTGAGGGAGAGAGAGAGAGAGAGAGAGGACAGTGTGAACCCAATGAGAGATACACAAAGATGACAAATAAAAATGTACACTCATGCTTTATTTAAATCTCAAGATGTTTGTGTGTGGTGACCTGGAAAAAAAAAAAAATGGCTAAATGTGTTCTCCAGTTGCTTTGTGCTGCGTTATGTAAAAATAAAAAGTGGATAAAATATTTACCACAGAAGAAGAGCAAAGCAGGGAGCTGCTGTCCTCTGCTCCACTATATTTATATATATATATATAAATAAAATAAAACAAAACACGCTTAGATCATACATGTGTTAATAAATATTGTGTCTGTCGCATTTACGCAATCGTAAATGTCTTTTTATTCTAAAATGGCCGACGACCTCCTGCAACATCCCAGCATCCCTCCTCCTCCCTTCTTCTTCTTCTCCTCCGTCTCTTTCTTCTTCTTCTTTTCTCTGTTTTTGGCTCCGCCCCCCCTCAGGCTGCTCTCGGAGCAGATGGACCTCCTCAGGGTGCTGATGTGTTTCTCCTGCTCCCGGATCTTGGACTCCAGGTGGGACTGGATGGCGATGCCCAGCGACTCCAGGTCCACGGAGGCGCCGTACACCTCCCACGTCATCCCCTGCTCGTCCCACACCACTTCCTGTGGCTTCTCCTCTTTTTGCTCCTCCTCCTCCTCCTCTCCCTCCTCCTCCTCCCAGATGCTGACCTCTCTGTCCAGGCCTCGCTCCGACCTGTCACTCGGGCTCTGACGGAAGCTGCCCGCACGCAGACGTGAGGGGCGGGGCCTGGCCCCGTCGCCCGCACTTGATTGGCTGCGCAGCTCGATGTCGATCTTGCAGACGTGCTGGACGGTCGGCGCTCCGGCCGCCGAGGTCAAACCGCCTGATTGACAGCTGGCTGAGCAAATCAGGAAGGAGGAGGAGGAGAAGGAGGAGGTGGGGCTGGTGGAAGCGGAGCGATCCACCACGTCCACCTCCACCTGGACGCCCACCTCGCTCCGCGGCCCCGCCCACAATCGGACCCTCTCATCGGGGTCGGTCATGGTCGCCGCCTCCTTGACCCCCTTGGAACTTGGAGGAGGACGGAGGGCGGAGGAAAAAATCCCAACGCCATCTCTTGCCTTCTCGCCATTCTGACTCTCTCCTCCCGTTGCCCGTGACGACGGGATGCTGCTACCAGTGGTGATGGCATTTGCGTCTCCCGGGCGACGCGGTTCACTTGACGGGGGGCAGAGTGTCCTCCTGGTATCTCCTGGCAATCCACCTTCGTCGTGCACCTGGGACTCCGCCCCTTTTGGAGCCTTCGCGGCGGCGCCCGTTTCCGCCGTTGTCTGGGCGATGGAGATCCGACCGGTGTGATTATGGGATGTGCCGCTGATGGGCCTGGCCTCCGATGTTGTGGCTGCTCCTCTGGTTGTCGGGGCAACGGAGTTTCTAGATCTGCGGCTGGAGGAGCACAGAGGAGCCAGCGGGCCCGAAATCCCAGCGGGACCTGGAAACGAGAAACAACTGTAAGAAAACACATCACAGGTGAGCAACGAAAATAATAATCTGCTCCCGTTTTTAAATCCTAATCCTTCTCTAAATGTGCAAAATGTCTTCATCTTATTCCGAGTCTTTTTTTTCATACCGAAAACAACATTGTTCCTTCAAATTGTAAAGATGATTACCTGCAACAGAACCACGACTCCTCTGAACGTCCTCGCTGGATCCACCAGGACCCTCACGTTCTGAACCAGGTCCGGGAATGAGATTCGATTCTGAGCCCGGAGGAGTCTGAGCTTCAGGATCTGATTTCGAACCCAGACTCGTTTTAGATCCCGAGGTCTGCAGTCTGACCATTTCATTCCCAGTTTTGGAGTCCAGACTATCTCTGGAACGCGTCTTGGTCTTGGAGTGAGAACTGGTTTGAGTTTTTGAACCGGTTTTAGAGTCCAAACTGTCCTTTGATCCCAAACTGGTTTTGGAAGCAGATTCACTTTTAAAATTCAAAGTATCTCTGGATCCCGTTGTGGTTTTGGAATCTGTAGCCGCTTTAGAATCTAAACTGTCCTTGATCCCTGACATGGATTTAGATCTCGAACTGGATTTGGAGCTGCTTTTGGTTCCAGACCCGGCACTCGAGTCCTTGGAGTCGAGATGTTCCCTGGACCCTGACACATGAGTGGATCTGGTCCTCGTGATCTTGCTCTGCATTGATGGTTCTCCTTTCTGATTGCTGACTTTTTGGAGCGGTGACTCTGGAATCATTTCTTTTCCAGAATCTTCTCTCTGCTTGGGCTGCATTTTCAGGCTCACCATTAATGTGTGTGTGGTTTTTGTTGCCACTTCAACTTGATGTGGTCTGGGGTTGGAGATGGTCCTTGCAGGCTCAATGGTACCAGCAGTAATCAGGCGCTGTGGTTTTGGACTCGGCGTCTTGGGGTGGCAAGCTGGTTTAGCGTTTGGTACTTTTAACTTTTGATCATCTCTGTTATTCAGAGACGTTTCACTTCTTTGAGGATGAGGAATTTTGCTTTTTTGGACCGTTGGATTATTTTTCCTCCACGGTGATGACACAGCGGTTTCTGTGGTCACTGTGGGTTTCTTAATTTTTTCTTGATTCCCGTTTCCCTTCTTATTGGCTCCGTGCAGCTTCGAGGACTCCAGGTCACCGGGTGAAGTCGGATGGAGGTTGAGGTTGAAATTAGGCTCCGCCCCCCAGTTGGCGTCTGTGGTGATGAGGGCGTCTGTAACCGGGAATTCCGATTGGACGAAGTCCCTCTCGCATTCAGGAACGTTTGGAGAGGTTTCCATGATGATGGAGAATGACTGTCTAGTATAAATCTGGGAATTGATTGGATAGATATTGATAAGATAGTCAAAACAACACTAATAATCCATGCCATGAAATATAAAAAATAGTAAAACATGTAATGTGAACAGTGTTATCCATTCCTCATGCCACCGATAATATAGTTAAATAAATATAAATTATAAATATATAGAATAGATACAATAACGTCTCTAAATTATTATTATGGATATTATTTGCGAAATAAAAATAGCTGGAACTTAAATAAACGGCACAAATAAGGATAAAGTCATCAGATTGTCAGAGGCATAAAATATACATTTAAATAAGATTTAATATAAAATAAATATGATTTAAATTACCTAAAGAGAGAGCCCAACCTCCAGCACTGGTTTAAATCCCATCACTGCGTCGGAGGAGCAAAGCTTCAGCTGCTGAGGCATTTATGAATAAATGAAAGGAGGAGGAGGAGGAGGGAGTGAGATCCTCATCATTATCGTCATCATCAACCTTTCTCTCCTCCTCTTCATCTTCGTTTTTCCTTTTTTTTTTTTTTTTTTTCCCAATCTCTTTTCAATATCTCCTCCCTCTTGTTCTCCTTCAATAGTTTATTTTTATTTTTTATTATCCGTCTCCTAGTGAGTAGATAGTAATTTCACTGTTTGTCACATTATATTGTGTTTTTTTTATTTCTAAATGACATATAGCCATTGTCGTAAATCTTTTTTAGAAAGCAGCCCACTGCTGGTTACCCGGATACTACAGGTGACTGTCAATACCACCTGAGGGCTGTGTGGCTGTGTGTTTGTGTGCGTGTGCGTGTGCGTGTGCGTGCATGCATGCTTGACAAAGAAACAGTAATTCCTTTAATATCCCATACAACAACAAAAAAATGGAATATTATGACAACCGTAAAAACAAAGTGAATTTCAACTCCTGGAGTTTACGGCAAATTTGTGAGTGAAGTGTTTTGATTTTCCTCCCTGTGTGTTCCACCCATTTTTCTTTTTTATCCGCGGCAGCCAATAGGACGCTGTGACACTGACGCAACCTGACAACAGCAGATGACTGTGTTTTGTCCTTTTGTGTGTGTGTGTGTGTTTGTTTTCACACCAGCAGTCAGACACCTATTGTAATACTTTGGCCGATGGACGTGGACGGGAAGAGGAGCTGAAGATTTCTAATTAGGGGAAGAAAAAAAAAATTTGGCTTCATTTCCGACAATCCGCCGTCTTTGGGACGCAACATGTGGGAGGAGAACTGTGACACCGAGCAGTGAGTCACACGTTTTCAAAAACTTTCTTTCATTAGAAAATCATTATCACGTTTATTCTGAATAACTTTTGCAAACACACATTTCAGTTAAATGACTATTTGAAAGATTTGAATATATGGGAGGATCTATTTTTGCTGAGTGTGTGCACTTTTGTGTCGGTACTGTACTTGTGTGTGTGTGTGTGTGTGTGTGTCTTTTGTGTCGACATGTCGTCCAGCGATGTCTGCCTGAAGCCGGACTACTCGCCGGTGTCCTGGCGGGAGTATTTCGACCAGATGGAGGACGTGAGCGTGGGTGCGGCCGACAGCAGCGACGTCTTCAGGATCTTCCGAGCCGGCAGTGAAGGTCCTCTGTTGGTGCTGCTCCACGGAGGAGGACACTCCGCCCTGTCCTGGGCCGTCTTCACCGTGAGTCTCCCATCGATCCATCGAGCCGATCAATGACGATAAATGACCACTTCCCGATGATGCTGTGTGTTGCAGACGGCCATCGCCAGCAGAGTGACCTGCAGGGTCCTGGCCATGGACCTCAGGGGTCACGGTGAGGAATCGCCAGCTTTGGTGAAATCTGACTCTGACAAAAAAATGTAACCGTCACAGTGAGAATTTGTCCTTTTTTGCGCAGGTGCCACCCTGGTCCACCAATCAGACGACTTCTCCACTCAAACCATGTCCAAGTAACGAGTCCTTCGTGAAGCTGTATATGTCTGCCACCACCACACTAACAACTTCCTGTTATCGAGTTCTCATTATCACTTCTCGCCCCCTCTCACACAGCGATGTAGCCAACGTGATCCAAGCCTGCTACGGCGAGGCTCCTCCCCCTACCGTCCTGATTGGCCACGGCGTTGGCGGCGCCATCGCCGTGCACACAGCCAGCAACATGCTGGTTCCAAACACCGTGGGACTGGTGGCCATCGATGTGGTGGAAGGTAAGTGGGGTGTCTTTAACAGGAGCAGAGGACGCACACGTCCCATTGTGTCATTTTTGTGTATTTGTGTTGCAGGAAGCGCAATAGACGCACTCCACAGCATCCAGAACTTCCTGAAGGAACGGCCCAAGTACTTCAAGTCTATGGACCATGCCATAGAGTGGAGGTGAGATTATTATTATTATTATTATTATTATTATTATTATTATTCATTCATCTGTCCTCTCCATGAAATTAGAGGACGAACAAATGAACCGGTCAATTTTTTTTCTTCTGTCCTCTTAGCGTCAAGAGTGGACAAATCAGGAACCTGGAATCTGCTCGAGTCTCCATGGCTGGCCAGATCAAAAGGTAGGCCCAATTAATAAATGTATTATCATTATTATTATTATTATTATTATTATTATTATTATTATTATTATTATTATTATTATTATTATTATTATTATTATTATTATTATTATTATTATTATTATTATTATTATTATTATTATTATTATTATTATTATTATTATTATTATTATTATTATTATTATTATTATTATTATTATTATTATTATTATTATTATTATTATTATTATTATTATTATTATTATTATTATTATTATTATTATTATTATTATTATTATTATTATTATTATTATTATTATTTATACATTCATCTGTCCTCTCCATGAAATTAGAGGACGCACAAAGGAACCGGTCTATTTTTTTTCTTCTGTCCTCTTAGCGTCAAGAGTGGACAAATCAGGAACCTGGAATCTGCTCGAGTCTCCATGGCTGGCCAGATCAAAAGGTAGGACCAATTAATAAAATAATTAATAAATGTATTATTATTATTATTATTATTATTATTATTATTATTATTATTATTATTGTTATTATTATTGTTGTTGTTGTTGTTGTTGTTGTTGTTGTTATTATTATATATATTATTATGATTATTATTATTATTATTTTGTTTTATTATGTTTTATTATGTTTTATTATGTTTTATTATTATGTTTTATAATTGTATAATACACTTACATCTGATTTGAAATCCCGCCCCGAACCCATGACCTCCTGTCTGTGTGTGTGTGTGTGTGTGGTTAGATGTGAGGATAAGGAAGAGGCCGACACCCCGGAGCAGGCCGCCCCCCCGGGGACTGACGGGGTCGTCGATGGCAACGAAGAGTTCTACGATCAGAGCTGCGACATTGTCCGCAAAGATGAAAACGCCGACTCCGAGGTGAGAATTTAAACAAACTAAAAATCCACAAACACTTTAACAGTAAATGTTTTATTATAATAATATATTCCTACATAATATATATAATATATAACTGTGTAATCTTTCCAGCACTAATAGGAGGATTATTGATTGATTACCTTGTGTGTGTGCGTTCCAGTGTGTGTATAAGTGGCGTATAGACCTGTCAAAGTCTGAGAAGTACTGGGACGGTTGGTTCAGGGGAACATCGAACCTCTTCCTGGCCTTCAACCTGCCCAAACTCCTTTTGCTGTCCGGTACGTATCTCTTTTATTATTATTATCTCCTATGAAAAATGTATTATTATTATTATTATTATTATTATTATTATTATTATTATTATTATTATTATTATTATTATTATTATTATTATTATTATTGTGATTATTATTATTATTATTATTATTATTATATGAAACTTATATGAAGCTGCTTCTCCGTGCAGGAGTCGACCGTCTGGACAGAGAACTGACCATCGGCCAGATGCAAGGTAAAACAGAGGCTTTATCACCTGTCTGCGAAAAAGGAGCAGAGTTTGGCAGGGCTGATGGGAAATGTAGTCTTGGGGAAAGGCAAAAAATGTCACAGGGACACATTGGGAAGAGATGACATTCTTGTGGCTCTGAGGGGAAATGCTGTCTGTGGGGACACGTTGTCCTCCAGGCGGCTGCTCCTCTCCAGAGACAGCTGGTGCTGTCACTCAACAACCCTGGAAGTGACAGCACCAGAGTGTGTGTGTGGCACAAAATATACACACACACACACATTTGTTTGTTTGTGTTAGAGAAGGAGACACCTGTCTTCCTGTGTGTCTCCAGGTAAATTCATGATGCAGGTGCTTCCACCCTGTGGCCACGCCGTGCAGGAAGGCAGACCGGAAAAAGTAAGTCACCACAATCAGACGGCGACCACAAATCCTCAAGACACACACAACCAGATGTGGAGTAATCCACCACGTGAAAATAGTCCTCAAGAAATTTGAATCCACTTTGATTTGTTTTTTGGTTTCGAGCTGTTTTCAAAGATTTTATTGTTTCTTTTTATCTGCAACTTTAAAGTTATTAATGTGGGTTCTTTTATTTTTATTTTTTTAACCTTAAATCTGCTGTCTGGTTGTGTGTCTGTGAGTAGGTGGCTGAGGCCGTGGCTTCTTTCCTGCTGAGACACAAGTTTGCTGAAGCCAGAAGATAAACCCGCAGGTAAAAAACAATAAATGAAACGCATGCACAAACCTTTTTATTTTATTGTTTCTGCCAACAAATTAGTTAAGGTTATTTCTCCTCCACATATTTAAAAAAATATATATATATATATTCCCCTGTCTCTGCAGCTCCCTGAGGTCTGAAGGTAAGAATGTATTGACACAAATGACCTGATACACAATAGTTCCATTACTTGCAGGTGTTACTCAGTGTAAACGTCGCTGTGACATCACTTCCTGTTTTGTGTCTCCACTTTTGTCGCCAGGGTTTTGGGGGAATCGTACACAAAGATGACACAACACCAACACCGGACTGGAATCAAAAAACAAAACAAAACAAAAAAAACTTGCCATAAAGTTTTTTATTTTATTTAAATTCTGTCCTGAATCAGAACACGTGCAACAACTGAAACACACAGAAACAACATGGCAACAACACACACACACACACACCACCTTTTGTATTTACACCTGTGTACGTGTAGGTGTGTGCATTTAGATTATTTTTTTTTGCGTGCACAGGACAATCGCACAAAACAAGAGGTTCTGAAAAAAAATCATATTCTATAAACACGCGCGACACCACTATCGTACCCTGTTGCCACGGTGACCGACAGGTTACCATGACGAATTCATCACTTTCTCAACTTTTGCTGTCTCCTTGGAAGGATCTGAGAGTGGAGTCGTTTCTTCTGTTTCCCGTTTATTGTACTCTCTTTTGTTTTCAAGTTATAAATTCAGATTTATATTAATTCATAATATTAACATTAATATTGGAACATCATCTAGGGGTTTAATCAGATAAACACAGTGGAATTACCCAGGAAATTAGAACAGAGTAAAAGTAGAATTATAAATATAGAAACACAGGACAAAAACTGTGTTCTAGGAGACAAGAAAAAAAAAATATAGTTATATTGAGAAAAATTTGAGAATAAGAGAGAGACAACACTCTGAGAACCTTCCAGAGAAACAGCGTTAAAGTGCATCAACAACGGAGGCCGAGCGTCCAATCGTAACACAGCATTCGGGTTAAACAGCCAATAGGGTGGCAGCGATGGATCAGACGTCATTACTGGCAGTGACGTGAGGGTCTTCATTTTTTCGTACATTTATTTTTCCACTTAACTGTAATGAAATGGAAAGTTGGCATGTCATATTGTTAAAATTAATTTTGTTGAAATAGAAAAAATATTTGCATGTTTAGTCATGAAGATGTTTCTAAAAAAGAAAAAAAAAATAGTAATGATACCGAAATGTACTCGTATACTTTGACGAATATAAAAATGTATTTAAAAAAAATATATACGTTGCAATGATTTTGACTTTAACCATAAAACTATTTTAGTAAAGAGTATTTAAGCAGAATGATGAATTTTGGCAAACTTAAGAGTCTTGGCCAAATTTTAGGATTGATTACCCAGAATGCCACAGCAGCTTCAGTCTTTACAATCGGTGCAAATGGCTTCACAAGGAGTTCAGTTCACTTTCACCACCGTGACGAGTGAATTACAATGTGACTCGACTAAATTCATAGAAAATTAAAAAGCAGAGGAAGTGATTTTTTTTAAATTCTTCACTGGAACAAGAAATACAAATTCATATATTACGAAAAAAAAATAATAATAAAAATGCTCCCCACTGCTTGACCTGTGTTTAAATTAACTTGTGTTTGTTATATACTTGATGAGTGAATGAACTTTTTTGTCAGCTGTGAGAAAAAAAAAAACATATTTTAATCTGGAACCAGTTTCCATGTCCCACAACGGAACACTTCATCACTAAAACCAGTTAAATTCACTGTGAAATATTAACATATACAGTTAAATGTTTGTGTGTGTGTGTGAGACTGTAAATATCCCGTCATGCTCTCTGTGAACACGTGTGTTGTGAGTGAACTCGTCACATTTTTCTTCTTCTGACGTAATTTGTAATTTGTAATGTGTGTGTGTGTGTGTCTGTACAATTATACAAATGAACACAACAGTTAAATCTGCCGCGTCTACACTCACTCACTCACATTGAGTCCATCCAAAAAGGGGGGTGGGGAGCAGCTTCTTTGTCTTTGTTACAAAAATAAATGTGTCCTCTGGTATTAAAATAGACGACAATCTTTATCTCTCTCTCTCTCTCGGGTTCAGGAAGCTCGGGGCGTTCGACCAAAGCTCCACGCCGTCTGGTGGAATATTTACATGTTTGGCTTTGAGCTGAGTGAACCGTACTGACTAAACTCGTCCGTCTACGACTCGGGAGCCTTTTTTTTTATAATTTTTTTTTCCTCACTGTTTTTTTTTTGGTGACTACGTAACCTTTAATGGCAGCGAACAACGTTTTTGTCTTTGTCAGAGGAAAAAAAATCCCTGGATTCTTGATTGTCAGGGTTAAAGGTCAAATCGTTTTTTGTTTTTTTTTCCATCAGAATATCTGTGTCATCAACCTTCATTTTCTGTACAGATCTGGAATCAGTCATTAGTGTTTTTCAGGAATCCCCTTTTGGAGATTATGAAACCGACTCCTGTCAGAATACTGTCAAGTTAAAGGAGCCCAGAGATCTACACACAAGCAACAAAAAAAACAAAGTGTGTAGTTGCTGTGTAATACTGAAAAAAGGAAGAAAAAACACTGCTGGGAGCATCTGGTGCGTCACCACAGACATCACACACACACACACACACACACATCAAGAATAATCAGCAAAAATCCCAAAATGACACTTTTTTTTTTAACTTTGTGTTTTTGTGACTTCCAGGTTTGACGATCCATTCTTCTTCTGGCCGCCTGGTTCCCCGGAGAGAATAGGTGGGTGTGTAAATCCTCGTGGTGGTGTTGGATTCATTCAGATTATTCGGAGACGCAAGTGTCCAGACACGTTTCACAATACTGGAAATGTAGGATTCGATTTTTTTTTGTGTGTGTGTGTTTTTGTGTTTCCCCCCAAAAAAAGCATGAAACGCGGAGGACAGAAAGTGGACTAACTGGCTGGATAGAAAAAACCATCCAGTCCAAACCAGAACCAGGTCCTTGGGTCTCGCTGGGCCCAGATTCATTCAAGTGCCGTCCTGTGGCTTCAGATCTGGTTTCGACCAGATTCGGATCCACCGAGGTCCTTTTTTTCTCCTAGGCTCTGGTTCTGGTTTTGGTTCCTCTCTCAGGATTTCTCCCCCAGCTGGGACGTCTCCATGGACCCCCCCTCCTCGTCTGACAGACCCGTTTCCACGGCGATGACCAGCGAAGCCACCGAGGCGCTGCTGGCCAACGGCTGATGCTCACCTGTAGGAGGAGAAATGGGGGCAGGGTCAGACTGATCTGTGTTAGCCAATAAGGGGCCAGCAGTCTGTTGGTGCGTCACCTGTGTGTGTGTCCGTGGTGGCCGTCACGGGGCTGTCTCTCAGGGTGTCGGGGTCCTGGTAGTCCTGCGGGAGTCCGACCCGCCTCACGCCGGGGTCCAGCACCACCGAGGACCCGCCCTCGCTCAGCGTGCCGTCACTGGACGCTCCGGACACCACGGCCTCCAGCGCCAAGGCCCCGACTCCACCCACTCCTCCCACGCCGCCGAGCGCCAGGTCGTAGTCCAGCGGCAGGTCGTCCAGACAATCTGCGTTCAGCTGCGGGTGAGGGGAGAAAAAACAACACGTGACACAGTGAGCCACGAGACCTGAAGGGGGACCAGGTCTTTCCTGAGGGGTCCTGAGGATCTGAGGTGATGTTTAATACTTTAAGACCTGATTTTACTAAATATAAGTAAATAGTCTAAATATAACTTTAGACTTTATTTATCCCCAAAAGGGAAATGTGTGTTTTTTTTATAATATATTTATAAAGGTATTATTAATATGTGGAAAAAATACTGTATATGAGAACAGATTAGAAAACGTAGTGTTTTAAAGAACTGAAATAAAACGTCATTTATTTTTTTCTTCTTTAAAAACAAAAAAAAAAAACTGACTAAAACTTCCAAGTTCATCCTGGCATGCTACAAATGTTTCTTTGTTCTTTTCTTTTTTCCTGTTGGGGACTCACAGCGATGCCCAGGGCCTTCAGGATGTTCATCTTGCACATGGGACATGTGCGGTGGTCCAGCAGCCACGGATCCACGCAGCTCTTGTGGAACAGATGTCTGCGCGAGAGGAGAAAGAAATTCTGTCACCGCTGGAGGAGAATCAAGTTCCCAGCTGCTTCCAGTTTGTTCCGTTACACAAGGCGGAAAAATGTTTGGGTCATACAATACATAACTGGGAAAACCAATGGTTATTGTGATCACCTCCTCCTTCCCAGAATCCCATGAATGATTTATTTTATTTACTTTTATAAAATCAGATCACAGCTTCACCAAGTTCAATGCGATTTATAGATTTTTTTTTTATTGTCATCTTTGTCCAAAAATCCCATTTTATAGTTTTAGATGCTCCAGTTTTTTATCGATTCTTTTTTTTCGGTAAAAGTATGTGGAATTATTTATGAGCAGCCTAACCATGACCATGTAGAGACGAGGGTGAGACTGTGATTTATGATCCCATGAATGGAATGAACTCGTTAAATCTCACAGGATTATATTGTCATAACTCTGAGGACGGATTATTAACTGATTTTTTTTAATTTTTACATCCTCGTCAACATCTACATTTAAAGTGCCTCCTTGAACTGTGAGTTTTTTTTAAATATACATTTAATATTCCATTTTTATGATATTACTTTCGATTGAATATATTGTGAATGGTGTTTACCGGCAGGGCAGGATCCGGACCACGTCGTTGGCCTTGTAGCCCTCGATGCAGACGGCGCAGTTGTCGAAGTCGGCCTCCGTCTCCTGGTCGCCCTTCCTGATGGTGCGGACCTGCAGCTTGCTGATGGCCTTCTTCGCCGCGTCGCCAAGACGACGCTGGAGGAAAAGGGGGAAAGAGACCACAATTATATGGTGTGTGTGGGGGAGGGGGGGGGGGTTTACCCGGGTCACCCGGGTCACCGTCCTCCTCGTACCTGGTTCCTGTCTCTGGCGTTGGCGTATCGGAACCTCTGGATGTAGTAGAAGACCAGCCAGGCGAGGGAGATGATCATCAGCACGATGAAGGAGATGGAGACAAACACCACCGAGGTCCTGCTGACGTACTTCTGCAGGTTCCTGGTCCCGATGGTGATCGTCATGGTGACGGTCACGTTGCGCTCCAGCAGCAACGCCACCTCGCGACCTTTGGGCTCTGGGATCATGATGGCCACCACCTCACCTGTACCTGCGGACATGTGGGGACATCGGCACAAAAGTGAACACACATTTTTTCCTCTCTGCTTGTGTGTGTGTGTGTGTGTGTGTGTGTCTGTGTGTGCGCGTGTCCGCTGTGCTTTGATTCATACTTGGGAATCTGAGTTTTTTTTTTCCCCTTGTGACGACTCATTGGACGTGGAATGAATATAATCAAAGTAGCATTGTGTAACGACACAATGTTGTCTCACAGTGTGTGTGTTTGTGCGTGCGCGTTAGATCAAATCCGCCCGAGGCCGACACTGAACTGACGACAAACCCAAACAACACACACAAAACATTGATTCATCCCTGCCTAAAAATAATCCCCTGGGATCAAAATGTCTCTCCCACACACTAACACACGCATGCTCGCTGCGGAGACCACAATGACATTGTCCTTTCCCTTTGACCCTTGACCCTTGAACCTAACCCAGACCGCCATCATCGTCATCAGGGGTTTAGAATGAATCTGTGGGATGAGCAGGAAGCTGATTCTGGATTCAACTGGTCCAGATATAAATATAGAATCTGGATGTTACCGAAAATCCTATTTCGATGTTGTGGCTGCAGAATACATGAAATTCGGATTTTTGGTCAAGTTGGTCAATCAATGAATAGCCCGAAGTGATGTTATTGCTGGTGCCATTAGTGACGTGATTATCGATCTGCAGGGTGTACCTGGATGGGGCATGGTGATGGTGTCGTTGGCGTTGGCGGAGCCCACGTTGAAGATGACCACGGCGGAGGCGTTGTGCGCGGCGGCGTGGCGGATCTTCTCCTTGTAGGTGCAGTTCCCCTGGGCGATGAGGGCCACCCAGGCCGCGGCCTGCGCCGGCACCGGGAAGCGGGTCGCGGGGTCGCAGGCCTGGCGGTCCAGCGGGGCCGCGGGCAGCACCACCAGCCCGCGGGCGTCCCGCTTGGGCGAGTGCTCCCCGTAGCGGCCGCACTCCGTCTTGTCGGTGCGGAGCTCGGCGGTGGCCGGGTCCACGTAGGTGATGTTGACGAAGGCGGTGTACCACTCCTCGCGCTCGGCCACGGTGAAGTCCAGGCACAGCAGGTGGACGAAGCAGAAGGAGAGCAGCCACGTCGAGAGGGCCAGGCTGCGGCAGGCCGCCACCAGCGAGCCCGGGGCCATGCTGAGCCCTGCCAGAGGAGGTCGATGGGCCCTGGAGACGCCTACTCCACCATCCCGGACAACGGTCGGTTTAATCCTCTAATGTCGGTGTGTGTGTTTGTGTGTGCGTGTGCGGCCGCGGCCGAGATCCGGAGCCCTGCGCCGCTGCGGGTGTGTGCGTCTCCCCGGAGTGTGTTCAGCGGCTCTGGTCTGATCTCCGCCCGCCGCCCGCCTCCATCTGCTGCCGAGTACTGCGCGCTCTCCGCGGGGACCACGTCCTCCGTGTCTCCAGGTGTGTGCAGATGTTGTGTGGAAGTTGTGTTGACGTTGTGGCCCAGGCCGCGATCAGCTGCTTTGTTTTGACTGGGCCTTAGCGTCAATGGCTGGAGACTAAACATCCGGTGGCGTCTCTTAAAAAATAAGATCTTCCCATAAAACCGTAACTGCAACGATTCAAAGAAAGGTCGTTTTAAAAAAAACAAGACGAGTCTTAAATGAAAAATCTAATGTATAACATAAATCCATGTCCTTGGAGAATGCTAATATATAACGTTGTGGCCCAGGCCGCGATCAGCTGCTTTGTTTTGACTGGGCCTTAGCGTCAATGGCTGGAGACTAAACATCCGGTGGCGTCTCTTAAAAAATAAGATCTTCCCATAAAACCGTAACTGCAACGATTCAAAAGAAAGGTCGTTTTAAAAAAACAAGACGAGTCTTAAATGAAAAATCTAATGTATAACATAAATCCATGTCCTTGGAGAATGCTAATATATAAATATTTTTTTTTGCTTATTTCATAGTTTCTTAAAATTAATTAATCAAATAATACGGAAAAATATATAAACATATTCGTCAATACAACTATATTATCATCATGAATTATACTCATATCGTTTTTGATTTAAAAAATCCGTTATTACACATTAACTAAGTTACCAGCTGCTTTTATTATGAAGGTAAGCATGTCATTTCCGTTATGACTCGGTCCAACTCTGTGCAGTGACGCTGAGCAGCGCCCCTGGTGGTTGAGGGGATAAACTGCACATTCAATCTGATTATACAGAATTAAACTGTGGTTTATTAAATAATCTTCAGTTTAATTTTAGATATTGAAAATGTTAAGACCACTATATTTGATATTTAATATTTAACACTGCATCGTTTTTGATAAAGCCTGTTTTTTTGAGTAATCCATACATTAATGTGTAGTAAATGTGGTACCAGGCAAAAAGAAAACTTTAATTACTAGACTAACAATAAAATATAATATAATTGAAAGGATTTTGTCATTTTTCTCCCCAGGTATTCATTGAAAAAATCAAAAGGGAAACAATGAAGAGTGAGTCTTCAAGACAGATTTGACACCTTTAAAAATTATTATTAAATTGCATAGTTAATATTTGACATATGAATGGAGTTTGGGTTATTATAAACAGACGTTTGTGTTGTGAGTGTCAGTGTGTCTGTCCATAGCTGCCGTCCGGAGGTCTGTACAGTTTGGGGAAAGTGAGGAGCTGGACGCCGCTGAAAGCGAACTTCCTACAGCCCACGTTCTTCTCCACGTTCTCCATCCTGCAGCCGTCCCTGTGCAGGCACACACACACAAACACACACAGACACACACACATTAATACTGTAATAATCTGCTCATCAGATCGTTGGTCGCCGTGACTCCTGCGGTGTCTTTTCGGTTCACTGGTATCTGACCAGCAGGATGACCAGGCTGAGGATGAGCCACAGAACCAGGAGGTGAGAGGTCACCAGGAGGAAGGCCACAGGGTACAGGTGTCGTCTGGGGGCCTCGGGGGCCCAACGCAGAGTGACCCAGGAGCTCTGGGGACCCGAGGGAGCCTCCCCTGGATCTAACCCAGTGCCGGTGGACCCTGACTGGACATAACATCCGAGCATGTGGCCCCAGGACAGACGAGAGCTGGAGGAGGAGTGTGTGTGTGTGTGTGTGTGTGTGGAATGAAAGGGAGGGTGAAAAATATAAAACGGGAAATGAAAATATGTCAAGGGGTAAAAAAGAAGAAAAGAAAGAAAGAAAGGTTAAACTGAGAATGTTGAAAGTGCAAAAATAAGGCAAAAAAAGAGGCGAGTGAAGGGGAGAAAAGAGGAGACAGAAGAGGACAGTCGGGGACACACACACACCGACACACACACACCTCCTCATACAGTCCAGTGCAGTGCTGAAGTGCTGCGGACTGAGCGCGTGTCGCTCTCTCAGTAACACACACTGCTCCAGAGTGACCGACATCGCCGTGCGGTCCTTCGCGCTCTTACAGCTGGTCAGACGAACGCCGCCCACCTGACGGCACACCTGCAGACACGCACACACGCACACGCCGTGAATATCTTCCTGTTGTAGCGTCGCCTGTTTATTATGTTTGTGGTTTCTCAGATGTCTCACCGCGGCAGCCCTCCACAGCACCTCCACGTTCTTCTTCTTCCTGGCGTCCACGCTTCCGTCCAGAGACGTCAACAGGTCGGACAGTGAGGGGACACACGCTGGGAGACACAGAGCTGCTTTAAAGAAGGTAACACAACACACACACACACACACACACACAAACGTGAACGGACAGGCTTACCCATGTGAGGCAGTTTGTGTCTCAGTGTGTCACAGTAAACTTTGAGACGCTCGCAGCTCTGATGATTCAGTCTCTCCTGCAGGGAACTGTCTCCAAACCTGAACGCGCAACCACACGTCAACCAAAAAATGAACGTGTGTGTGCGTGTGTGTGTGTGTGTGTGTGTTTGTGTGTGTGTGTGTGTGTGTGTGTGTGTGTGTGTGTGTGTGTGCGTGTGTTCACCTCTCAGCCAGGCTCTGATGCTGATTGATCCCGATGTTGAAGAGGACGGGATGGACTTGTATGAAATGTCCGTCTCTCAGTTCCCGTGGCAACGACACAAACGTCTCCGAGGTCAACGGGACCTCCACCACAAAACTGCCCCTGGATGAAGACAGGGACACACACACACACACACACCGTGTTAGTGCATAACGTGTGGGTGTGTGGGTGAGAGTGAGTGAGTGGGTGTGAGTGTAGGTGTGTGTGTGTGTGTGTGTGTAGGTGTGTGTAGGTGTGTGTGTGTGACTGCCCACCATGTTCCACTGAGTGTCGGCAGCAGGTCGTCCTGTTCACTTTTAGCCTCGGTGATGCTGAACGACACGCGGCTGAGATCGGCCACGCCCACCTCCATGTCCTCCAGCATCCCCACCTCATCCCCTGAAACACACACAGCTTACTGTGTGTGTGTGTGTGTGCGTGCCTGCGTGCGTGCGTCAGTGTGTGTGTGTCAGTGTGTGTACCGTAGGTGCTCAGCAGACTCTCAAACTGAGCCAACACTCCCACGGCGAGCAGCTGCTGCAGGAAGTCGTGGTGGTCCAGATGTGCGTTCAGTTTCAGCACGAATCCGCACACCAGCGCCGAGAGCTGCGGGAGATTGCACTTATTGATCCGTCTGATCGCCGCGTGACATGTGCGACGTGTCGCCAACTTCCGGTGGGTCTCTCACCGCCTGGCTGAAGACAGCGTGGCGTCTCTGCACGATGTGGGCGGGCCCCTGGTCCAGGGTGGGGGCCGCGGCGCCCTGCAGGACCACGAAGGTCATGGCGGGTCGCGCCTTGGCCACGGCCTCGCGCACACAGTCCCTGAGGGTGAGCACCAGAGGCAGAAGCTGCTCCTGCCACGAGCCCGCCGAGGACCAGGAGGACCGGGAGGCTGCGGGAGACGTGGAAACAGGAGGAGAATCTGTGGCTTGGTGGAATTGGTATTTCATTCTAGCATAGTATCCTCACATTTGACAGTTTATTGTTCGAATTAGCTCATATTTTATTATGATCGAATTTTCTTCCCACCAGAGTCGTGAGAGCCGGTGTCCCCCGTTGAGTCTTTCAGCTCCTGTGGGACGTCCCGTTGACGCAGCCGGTCCACCATGGCCACGATGCAGTTGAGGCTCTTGGCAACATTTGCCCACGTCCTGTCCTACGCACACACACACACACATATATGGAAAACCACAGGGGTAATGAATCTGAGCCCAGAGACGCTCCGCCACTCACCCACTCCTCCTCCTCGTACAGCGCCTCCCGTCCATCCGCATCCCGTTCATGACCGGGCGAGGGCTGTCCCGCCTCCCGATTGGCCGGCACCACGTCGCAGACCAGCCCGTTGCTGTGGACGTGGATGAGGCTGCAGGCGGCGGCGGCGACGCTCTGGTCGTGGATGGCCAACAGGGCGCTGCTCACCAGCTCGTCTTTGAGCGCGTGGACGAAGCGCTCTGTCTGAGACAAAGAGACGCACACGGCCTTCAACCTCCGGGCCTCGCCATCGTGACCCCCCGCGACCTCTGGACTCACCTGCGCCGCCAGGTCGTCCAGCGCCTGCGTCAGCCGGCCGATGTTCTGCTCGGCGGAGACGGCCAGCAGCTCCTCGGCCAAACCGAAGAGCAGAGGCTGCAGCTGGGCCACGCCGCTCAGCAGCTTCCTGGCTCTGGCGCTCTCGTCCTGAGAGTAACACAACGACCTGGACACACAACACTGCAGGGTGAGTCATTTCACACAAGTACAATACTAATAATAATAATAATAATAATAATAATAAAGATTATAATAATAATAATGATAAGCACCTTGATTATATTATATTATTAATTTTTAATTATTATAATGGTGGTCTTTTCAAATTAATAGTTTTTTTTAAGATGTTTAAGAAGTTTATCAATGAATAATAATAATAATAATAATAATAATAATAATAATAATAATAATAATGATAAGCACCTTGAGAATTTGTTGTATTCATAGTGTGCTATACAAATAAAATATATTATTATTATATCATATTATACATTTTTTATTAATATAATGGTGGTCTTTTCGAATTAATTGTTTTTTTTTAAAGATGTTTAAGAAGTTTATCAATGAATAATAATAATAATAATCATAATAATAAATGTAGTAATTAATCAAATCATTTTGAGTTGTTTGCTGTTTTGTGACTATATGAGTTCCATTTCATTTAGGTCAAGTCATTTCACTCGTTTTCCTTTTTGGAGCTGCTGGATCCCAACTGATCCTGGCAAATATATAAAATGCAGCTTTATTTTTGCCGCTAATCTACATCAGCGTGGTTAATCCCCAGAGATTAGAGAGATGAACCAAACAATGCCCGAAGCCGAGGAGCGGACGGCTCACCTGTCCAGGCAGCTCGCGTGTTTACCCATCAGCCTCTTCAGTCCGCCGTGTTTGAAGGCGTGGTGGTGGTCGGCTGGCGCGCCAAAGGTGATGATGTCATACCACACGCCTGGACGCAGAGAGAGAGACACAGTGGAGAAGAAGAAGTGTGACACAAGGGAGGAGGGGGAAACAGGAAGTGGAGGGGCGTGTGGTACCTGTGGCGTCCGGGTCGGTGACCTCCATCCTCTGTGAGTGCAGGTTGGTGGGGACGAACTGGAGGTGGCGCTCCGATTTCATGCTGCTCGACTTGAAGCAGGACGACGCTGCGAGAGGAGAAGAAGAAAAAGAAAAAGAAGAAGAAGTTTTAAGAAGTGTCAGAGCTGATGATCGATGGATGGATGTGCGACCTCATTAATCCCAGTGTGACCTTTGAGCCATGACCCCTCACCTGATAGGTGGTCGAGCTCGGCGAGCGCCTCCCGGTAACAGCCAATCAGGCGTTCGCAGTGGTGGATGACATCGTGGCGGAGCCCGTCCCAGTGCGGCGACAGGTCGCCCAGCTCCGTCACTTCCTGGACCCTGAAGGAGGAAAAAAAAAAAAAAAACACACACGTGTGACATGAATCTGACACACACACACAGACCAACACACGCGCACAGACACACACCTGTTTGTGTGCTCCTGTATGAGTGCGCTCAGCAGCTGTTTGGGTAGAGAGAAAGCCCGTCCCAGTGCGGCGACAGGTCGCCCAGCTCCGTCACTTCCTGGACCCTGAAGGAGGAAAAAAAAAACAAAAACACACACGTGTGACATGAATCTGACACACACACACAGACCAACACACGCGCACAGACACACACCTGTTTGTGTGCTCCTGTATGAGTGCGCTCAGCAGCTGTTTGGGTAGAGAGAAGCAGAGCGGCGTCTCCGACAGCTGTTCTCTGACCAGCAGCCATCGCTGATCGTCCGTCTGAAACCTGTACACCTTACACACCTGGGCACACAACACTGCACACACACACACACACAATGTAGGTGATGAACAACAGCAGAAGAAGAAGACAAGGTTTGCGTCTCACCCGCTCTCATCGTGGGACTGTTGTCCTTGTCGTGGACGGAGCCGTGGAGACGGTCACACAGGGCGGGACACTGCGGGACAGACACACAACAGCATCACAACACAATCCTCTTTGTCATAGAGCGTCACGTTTGTTTGTTTTTTCGACCTTGTGTTCGGGAGGAGTTTTAGCGTCGCTCTCCCTCTCCATCGGCAGACGGGACCCCTTCACCTCCTCGTCCTCGTTCGCTCCGTCCATGGCCCTGGTGAAGGAGGAGACACAGAATTAAAAAAACAAAACGAAAGAAAACATTTTAAAGTTAGAAGACTTTTCTGAAAAGGAAGAAGGAACAATGAAAGCTTTGGAGGCAGGATAACTGACGAGAAACAATAACCTGGAAAACTGGAGTGACAACATTTACGAGAGCAAGTAAGAAAAAAAAAAAAATGTCAGCACAACAAATCTAGTGAGATTTAAAAAAAAAACACACAACCAGCAAAGAAAAAGACAACAAGACTGACGGATCTGTGCGAGTGAGGACATCATGCCGCACAAAGCGATCTCACAAAAACAAAGCCAACGAGTCTCTGCAGCTCTGTCTACCTGAGACAGGTATGTTCCTCAGAGACACGCCCCCTTGACCCGTCTCCCTCTGCCTGTCTCCCTCTCTCTCTTTCTCTCTGTGCCCGTGTCTCTCGCCCTCGCAGCTTGGTCTCTCTGAAGATGTTGTGAAGTAGAAACAGGAAGACGGTGTGTTTTTCTACCTCCCCTGCCCTCCCCTGCTGCGCACGTCTCTCACTTCCTCCTCTGACTGCAGGTATCCCGGCAACAACCAATCAGCTGACAGGTAACAATGGCGCCTCTATTCATTCACTTCAAGAGTTGATTTCTTTCATTATATCTTGAACAATAGACAGTGGTCTGAAAACATCCTGGGGAGGATATATGGTGTGTGTGTGTGTGTGTGTGTGTGCGCGTGCGTGCGTGCGTGTGTTGAGATGAAAGCAGGAACACAAACACTGTAGAGTGAGTTTATGGAGGTGTGGTGCAGTGAGTAATAAAATGTGTTTTTTTTTTTTTACCCGAGGTTGACGGTGACATGGGGATCTTTGGACCTGAGCAGATCTCTGAAGGAGAACGAGGTGAAACCCAGAAACCTCCTCTGACACAGAGAGAGAGAGAGAGAGAGAGAGAACAGAAAGAGTGGATTTACATGTTTCATCGTTGTTGCTTTTTTATTGCAGGACCCATTCCAAGACACACACACACACACGCATACACACAGAGTTGTCACGGGGTCAATGCAACAAACGTCCACGGTAACGTTATTAAATTCACTCTGTTGCTATGATGATAATCAGAAGCTCAAAGGATTACCTTGAGCACTCAAATCACACACACGCACACACACACACACACAGGCAGACACACGCACACACACCACAGAGGATTTCTCTCCGTGTATGACACTAATGGAGGATTTCTAGCATCTGTGGGATGTTGATGTGGAAGAAAAAGTAGAAAAAGATTTCGACCGTAGAGCCCATCAATATTCATCCGGATCATTTAGACACGGCAGACAGGTGATTGGTCAGATATCAGCTGCATTTTGTTTTTTGATTGCAGTGTGAAGTCATGCTCAGCACCAGACCAAAAAGAAACCACACAGGATGTTGAGACGTTAACTAAACAGACAAAGTGTTGCCACATTTCCTTGTTTGCATGTGAGTTTTGAGTAATAACGCAAATGCACACGCAGACGCACTGTGTTCTTCAGGCCCGGTACTTCCTAAACACATCAGCCACCAAACCCCCCCAAAAAAGGATGTTCAGCAGTGTGCGTTTGTAAGATTGTATGTTTGTGTGCCTGTGTGTGTGTCCGTGTGTGTCCTACCTGTCCAGCAGAGGAGCTGTTGACTCCTGGGGGACGGAGACACTCGTTGCCCGTCATCATCACTCTTTGCATCTTTCGTAAAAATTCCTTTCCTGTTTCCTGTTTCAGCTTCGCCACTTTACCTCTGTCCCTGTGACCACGGCACTTCCTGTTTCTGCTGCTGATCGCCAATCCCGATCTGTTGACCTCTGACCTGCCCTCGTGTGTCAAACATCAGTCACAGCCAATCAGGTAAAGAGCAGACGGAATGAAACATCCTAAAATAATAATAATAATAATCAATATAATAATAATAATGAAGCCCTGACCATTCTTCTCTTGTCTCTCTCTCTCCCTCTGCTCCTCCTCCTCCGCCCTCACGGCCAAAAGGATTAAAAAGCCATCGGCATCATGGGAAAGCTGCAGATTACTGCGTTGCTGGTGGAGGAGTTTGGCCTCAACAGAAAGGGACGGGAAATGCATCTAAAATCTTACTTTGTCTTTGCAGCTGTCCTCGTCCCACCCTCCAGTATGTGTGTGCGTGTGCGCGTGTGCGTATGTGTGTTTGTCAGAGAATTAGATTAACTGAATTGAGAGAAATCAAGTGCTTGCACCACTGGTTCGACTCATGTTCATATCCACTGCACTAATCCTCTTACACACACACACACACACAAACACACACACACACACTGTGGCATATACCATCACTTCCTCTGCGTGGTGAAGTGTGACTTTGATGTGATGGTAGAGGGGGCAGTTGCCACGGTAACACACAGATGTGAAAAATACACTGTATTTTTCTCTCTGCAACCCACAAACACACACACATACACACACGCACACACACACACACATCCTGATTCAAAGATTTAATCAGAACTTTCTCAAACTGGAGTGTGTGTGTGTGACTGTGAATTAGTGTGTGGTTTTAGTGTGTGTGTGTGTGTGCGCGTATACCATCGTACCATCACATGTGAAGCTGGCTGGTTCAACCTCATCTTCGTCCTCTGACCACTGGCCCCTTCTTCACCATTATCCTCATCTTCATCAGTCCCAAGGCTAAGAAAGTGAGTACAAATAAATTATTGTTATTGTTTCAATAACCTGTTTCTAAATAATAATTCGCTTAAAATAATAATGAAGTATTTTGTTGCTGATAATTGTGTTAATATTGTATTAGAAACATACAAAGTCCATGTTTACTGTGTCTTGTGTATCCTGTGTATTTTGTATTGATGGTTGATCTATTATGATTATCAGATATATATTATTCAAATTACAAGGTCTGATTACATAAAAAACATGTACATTAGTTTGAAAATAAATGTCATGACCTTTAAAATGTGAAACAGAAACGTGCACAGTGAGTTTTAACCGTAACACTGGTTTAATGAAAGGAACAACTTTAAAAACGTACCTGAAACTCAATAAAACTCCTTAATATGAAGTAAATCATCAATAACTGATCATGTCACCTGATCATAATTGTTGATCGTGTCTCCCAGCCGCGTTTAAAAACGACTTTTTGAAAAAAAAAAAAAAACTTTATGAACCCGCCTGTCCATTTAACCTTTGGACCACTCAAATATCGCGAGAATTCCTCTTCCTGCCGGCTGCTCTGCGCGCACACAACCACAAGATGTCGCGAGAGAGACAACTTCATAAAGACTGACCATTAAAAGTAAAATCTCGATTTAGTTTTAATATAAAACAAATAACATTGCAATTATGAATAACCCGATTCATATATATATATTTTACAACTGAAATAAAACTGTATCTAGTAAAACGTGATTCATTTTGCATTGAAATATAATATTAGCTCGTCTTATTGGCCGGGGCAGCCCGAATGGGTGGAGTCAGATGCGGAGGCCCGCGCTATGGATGCTCCCGCCCCTCCGGAGTGTCTTAGGACAGGAAGTAGACAGGTGAAAACACTTCCGGGTGTGTGAGCGTTTCCTGCTTCACAACTTCATGTTTTTCCTCTGAGTTCATGTGAAGAAATTCGCATTTAAAGGGGAGAGTACTTGATTTTAAATCAGTGAAGGTGAGAAAAAGTTTGTTTTCTTTCGTTAAAGTCAAAAAGAGTTTGTCGATTTTCAGCTTAAACACTTTAAAACCTCCGTGTGTGTTTGAGTCAGGTCACTCTTGCAGTGTTTTTCTCTCCTCTTCACAAACTCTGATCAGACCAAAGTTTATTTTAATGAACTAGTAGTTGCAGCTCTTTGCAGTTTTGATGTTTTTTACTGAGCTTATTAAGGTAAAGATATAACTGCATGATAAGTATGAAGTGGAAGTATTTTCACTTGTTTTTCTTTTAATCTGCACACAGCACTAAAATGTGAACATGCATATGACAAGGTTTTACAATTATCTGTCATTGTTGAACAATCATACATTCAACATGACTAGAAAAAAAAACGTCTTCATTAATTGTGACAGTAAAGTGGTCAGCAGTGTTCACTAAACATTAATTCCAACTAGAAAAGCTGATAAATCATTTGTTTTTGTTTTAATCTTAATTGTGTGTTTTTTTTTGTTTTTTTTTAAAGCTGTGAATTGAGCTGAACAACACAGAGTGATGTAACGCAATAATTGTGCACTGACTCACTGTCTCTATAACGTGTCCTCACATGTAAATTATTCATGTTTCTGTTGGTTGTGATTGCTCATTTTACCTCTGTAGCTGCAGGCTGGGGAAGTGGTCCATTTATTTACATATTTATTATTAATTATAAGCACATAGATGATCTAGTTATTATAATGAATTATTTCACGTAGAAAAAAAATCTTTGTGTGCTTCTGCTTTTCACCAGTAGCTGCTGCTGTTCACTCACCCTTACCATGACAGTCCACAACACGCCTCTATGAACATACATGTACTGCTTGTTTATACATGGTACAAAGCCTGATACTGCAACAAACACAGTATCACGCCTGTGTGTTAGTATAACACTGACAAGAGCCTAAAACTTTAAACTTCTAGATCTTTTAGAACTAAGAAACTACAAAAAGCAAAACACTCAACAACATTTTTTTCGTTTCTTGTCCTCAGGTAGAAGAGGATGGAGGTGGCAGGGCACAGAGGAAGCGTCAACCTGGGGTCTGACACCACAGAAGAAGAAGAACTTCCTCCCATGGTGAGACTGCTTTGAACACCTCTGTGTGATCAGATAATAAACACACAGGTGGTTAATGTATTTGCTTTTCACTGTGATTTCACACTGAGATGCTCGTTACCGTAAGCAGCGGAATAATTGCATCCACTGGGTTGTCAGCTTTTGTCGCAGCAACATGCTGTATATAAAGCGTACTGATAAGAAGTGACACAGGTGAGGAAGTAGTTTGCGCGTGAGTGCGTGCGTATATAAGGTTACCATTGTTGTTGTGGCTGCTGAACGTGGGGCGTCAAGTGTCAGTCGTGATGGTTTTACACCAAGTATATATTCAGTATAAATACATCGTGTAATGCTGTGTGTGTGTGTCTTTGTCTTTGTGTGAGAATTCGGGTTCTGGGTCCTCACAAAGGCAGACTCACAAACCCGTGTGTGTCATTACCTCTCATCTACATCAGATGACTATTTTGTGTCTTGAGAGCTCCGGTGACCTCTGACCTCTCTCTCCTGCCACCGATCACAACAGGGAGCTATCATCTCCGTGGCAACCACACAACCTTTTGATCTGCTGTGTTGTCACAGTTGGTTTGACTCCTGAGCGGTGATCTTTTCACTCTTGGTTACCGGTGATGTTCCTCTTTTCGGAGCGCAGCATCACGTTGCATTCAAGTGCTGTCGGAACTTCCTGGCTGAGGAAAAATTCATCGGGCATAGTTCATTTTTTTTCTGCTGCAGCATTTTATTCTTCTTTGTTTCTTTTCTTTACAGGAAACAAACGGCAACCAAAGCGACAACAACGTCAGTTCCTCCATGGAAACAGGGCAGAGCAAAGGTGAATGAATAATATATATATTTAAATAGGAATGGAATCGGTCAGTGTTGACCTTTGACCCTTTTCCTCCAGACACCCCAGTGACGCCACAGAGTCCAGGAAGTGGACCCGTGGTTGTTCAAGGCAAGAACCTGGCCAGTGAGAAGCTGGAGAGAGTCCGCAAGTGGAGCATCAGCACATATAAAGTGATTGGACTCTTAATTGATTGAGTTATAATCAATACATGTGAGATGTCATGGCCACTGACTCTCTCTCTCTCTCTCTCTGTGCTCTGCAGTGTAGCAGACAAGCTCTGTCGGAGAAGCTGGGCCGCGGTTCTCGTACGGTGGATCTGGAGCTGGAGCCGCGGCTCGAGCTGCTCAGAGACGACCGGCAACGCTACGACGTGGTGACCAAGCTGGCTCAGACGCTGGCCAATCAGCTGGCTCAGCTGGCGGTGACTCAGAGGACGCTGGGCGACGCCTTCGCCGACCTGAGCGTCAAAACGCCGACGCTGCATGTGAGTCTGACACTGTTTTGTGCAGTATTGAACATTTTTCCGTTATCGTTATAAAATAGTGATTTTTAACATTTTCATAAAGGACTTCTTCCTTTATTTATTAGCTTTGTCTAAAAAGTGTTCTCATCTTCAAGAAGCACAAAATGACCTTCCCCAGATGATTGGTTTTTGGTTCTAGTTCTCAGGTCTGTGGATTTCAAACTTATTTTTATTTTACAGGTGGAGTTTGGCGTGAACGCGGAGGCTCAGAAGTTTCTGTCCAAAAGCGGCGAGACTCTGACGACGGCCATTAACTCCTTCACCTCCGACATGAACACTCTGGTGAACAAAACCATGGAGGACACCATGGTCAAAATCAAACAGTACGAGACCGCCAGGTGGGTGGCAAAACATCAGTGCATCCCGGGAGGTCATAGGTCATCAGAGCTGATTGACATTACCATAGGATGTCCAATAGAGAAATATTCAATGGGCCTTTCAGGGTGGAGTACGACGCGTACCGCGTGGACCTGGAGGAGCTGAACCTAGGGCCCCGGGACCCCGTCACCATGCCCAAACTGGAGCTGGCCCAGAGAGACTTCCAGGGCCAGAGGGACAAGTACCAGAAGATCAGAGACGACCTGTCCGTCAAAGTCAAGCTGCTGCGAGAGAACAAGGTGAGACCATCGATTCATCGCATTTGATTTATATTGCACAAATCACAGTGGGTTTTACAATCTGTACAATGTGCAACATCCTCTGTCCTCAGACCCTGGGGCAATCCTGCCGCATTGAAGTGTCAGTCTCAGAATTCCATTTTTTGTCTCCGTCCGCAGGTCAAAGTCCTCCATCAGCAGCTGTGGCTGCTGCACAGCGCCGTGGCAACTCACAGTTTATCCTGTCACCGTTTCCTGGAGCGGAACATGGAGCGGAGCGGCCAGCGCCTCAGCCACCCCGGCGTGGAGGCCGCCTCCTGGCTGGAGGAAAGTTGACCGAACTAAAACGCACACAAAAACATACATTCACCATGTGGCAGGTGTGGGGGGTGTCTTTGGGATTTATGGAGGTCGTTTTTGGGAAGACCTGATGGGAGTAAATGAAAGATCATTCATAACAGAGGAAAATTCAATTTTCAGTTTTTTGAAAATGATGCCGAGCATTCGGTGTCGCACATGGTCTCACAGATATGCAGCTCTGGTGACTTCTGACCTGGCTAACAAGCATGTGCCCCCCACCCTCCTGCTTCCTCCTGTGGGGGGGGGGGGGGGGGGGGGGGGGGGGGGGGTAAATCCAAAAAACTAATCCTTTCTGAGGCACTAAGCCTTGCTTTGAACTTGAAAAAAAGACCCTCAGCGCCTCCACACTTTTGGTTTAGATCTGGGTCCAGATTTATAAAGTCCACGGATCCACAAAAACAACTCTAAACCTTTCTAATCTGTGGCTCAGTATTTTTTTCTTTTCTTTTTTTTTTCTTTCTAATAAGCAGTGAAAAACACTCCACTGACTCAAATACCAGACGTTATTTGGCTGGAATGACTTTACACTTTAAAACGAACCTATTTATTGTATATACTATGCAATTCAATCATTTTAACCTTGAAAGACAGAGTTTAGTTTGAAATGTACATATACATGTGCTGCTATATTTGTTCCTGCCCCCATGAAGGCAATAGCCTTAAAGATCCGTGCCTCCAATATTCGTAACACGTTTTTGCCCCCATATTCTTTATTTTTTTAATTCTTCTCCATGTTTGTTTTTGACAAATCTGGAACCAACACTGACTTAACTCGCATCTGCTTGCACCCCTTTGTTTTCTCTTTTTAAAAATACAATTTATATTTGCCTTAAATATTTCTCTTCATACTGTGTGACGACCTATTCAGCAAACTGACTTTTGAACAGCTTTGTTTGCGTGGATGCTTTTGTGCAACAATTTTCATCTCACCTCAAAGGAGATGTACAGCGCGGGACCTATTATTATTATTATTATGAATGACCTAAAGACAAAAATAGAGGGCTGATGGATAAAGGGGGAGCTTTGCCTTTGTATTCGATTTATTAACCGAAAACTGGGACCAAAATGTGCTCAAATACCTAATTTTTAATCGGGTTTAAAATGTTTGTATGAATAAAACTGCCAAATAAATTTAACGTAAGGAAAAATTAATATGTAAAAAAAAAAAAAAATGTTTCTGTTTTGATTTCAAATAAAAACCGTGGGATTCCCAACCGGGTCAAATTACCGTGAGGAGAAGGAAAGCGAGAGGCTCTTAATCCCTATCCGTAGTTTTAGGTGATTTCCACTGGGAGAGTTCCGTTGTGTTTTCTTTTCCCCCAGTCTCTCAGATATGAATGATTATTGCATAATTCAGTGTTGGACATTTAAAATAATTTCAATTTTTCTCAGCTCTGACATTTTTCGGATACTTTATTACCGCATAAAGAGCGATTATTAGCTATTTTTTTCAATTTTTAAACGCAAATGTCCCATACAGTGCGTGTGTGTGTGTTGTTCCGATTGTTTTAAACACACACACACACACATCATTATTCACCTGGTAACAGGAACATACAAACCTGATTCTACTGTTGCATCCAGGCTTATTTTTCAATAGTTTCTCACGACAAAGGTGTTGGACTGGTGGATTATAATTTTTTTTTTTTTTTTTAATGTTCTGATCTGTGACTATTTACGATTTACGAGCTCACCAAAGACTTATTTGACCACTTTATTCAAAATTGTTCACAACTTATTTTGCACGCAATAATAATTTTTGTCTTTTTTTTTTTTCGTAAAAGAGAACGTGTGTGTATGTCAGAGAGAGAGAGAGGGAGCCAAGGGTGGGGTTGGTCGAGCTTATCTGGGCCACACACACACACACACACACAAAAAACGGAAAAATCGATTCATCAATAGCAAGTTCCTTTCGGTAGGTTCATTTTGTACATTTTAGCTTATTGTGATCAGTCATTGTAAGCATGTTGTGTGTTCTTTCCCTTCCACCCGAGTGAGCGCTCATGCGCACTGGCCCCACCTCCCCTCTCTCCCTCCACGTGCACGCGCCGGTGAGCGCGCGGTGTTCCCGGTGTATACGGTGTTTTTTTTTTTTTGTTTTTTTTGCAGCGGGAGTTGAGCGGCGGCTCGTCGGCGGAGGAGCAGCTCGACACTCCGGTGAGTTTATTGATCCGGGATTAGAGCTGATCGATATCCGATCACTTTATTGATCCGATCGCAGCGTGCGATCAGGTGTTTAAACCAATATCTATTGACTGTTTGTGATCATGACTTCATGCTGAATGTATTCACCCCGTTCGCTGCACTTTTAATTGTGACCTTGATTACTTTAGATATTTTTAAAGTCGATATATGTTTCGGTATATTTCTATAAAATGGGATTTGATAAGAATTGATGGTGAAAATAAGAGTTTTGGTTCATTTCAAGTAGAAGTAGCAGGAAAACGGCTCCGAGTCTTTGCACTGATCCAAATATTGATGATTTGACTCTGTATTATAAAGTGTATATTGAACTCTTGTTTCCATGTATCTATACGTTTTATCTATAAAATGTAACAGGACTGTCCCAATCGAGAAAAGTCAACCAACTGCCAAAACCAATGTATGACAAATGAACCAATGCTCACCCTTTAATTTTATTTTCAAGACAATAGAATATAACAATAGCTGTTAATGATCTGACCGTTGACGATAGTCCGTTAATGAATAGACGGATTTTATGATCTATATTCCTGTCAGAGAATTTTACCTGGAACAAAGAGGTTCACCAGGCCCCTCCCTCCTCTCGGCAATATCCTGATTGTAGCTAATGATTATTTTCCCTTTCAGTTAATGTCAAATCTTATTTTACAGGAGTCTTAGATTTTGTTTATTTCCTGACGACACCGTAAAGTAAATAACCAAAACATATACAAAATAAATAAATACCAGCAGACAGGAAACTGTTTTAAAAACAACAACCTGTGAACAGAAGAGTTATCTCATAAGAGCCAAACGGAACTTTATTTTATTTTTATCTTGACATTTTGACATTACACTTGTATGTTCACCTGATGCTCGGTCGAGGGCGGGTTTTTCCGCTTCAGGGCCTCTTCAAAAAGAGCAGATCGGCTTATGGAGGACTGGACTTTCAACTTTTAGTTTACACAGCACCTCCTCCAACCTCCTCCTTTTTTTTTTTCTTTTGCACCAGACTCCATTAAAACGTCTATTCATTTAATCCTGAGGTGCTTATTTCAGGCCTTTGCACACTTTGCACAGTGTGAAAAATGACTTCCAGCAAATTCAGCAGAAGTTAAATCCACCAGGCTGCTTCTATGTTGATAGAAATGTCTCTTTTATTTCACTATATTTACCGTACTAGTGCTCCGTCTGACCCTCTGACCCCTCTGGAGGACATTTAAGAAGCAGGACAGTCTTTCGGCCCTGTCGTTTTTCCCCTTTGAGTCGTCATGGTAACCCCAGCGATGCTCTGCCACGTCTCGGTATCTGACACACAACAGATTCGACGGATGCACTTCTCATGCTAATGTTGCCTCAGAGGCTTGTCATATACTGAGGCTCAGCAGTGTGGGGGGTCCACACACACACACACACACACACACACACACATTTTTTACCGTTGTTTGTCAGGGGCCCCCCTTAAGGGAGGTTTACTGTTGTTTCCATGGCGACTCAGAGACAGTGTGTGTCCTCGTGGTTTTCTTAAGACCCTGTGTTACATTGTTATTTTTTGTATTGGGGATTTATTTGTTATTTAAGTGTTTGACTCGACTTTCTGTCTGGCTGAGCAACATCCAGCTGTCTGTAAATCTGAGGAAATCCCAGGAGAGAGTGACAATTGAAAAAAAAAAAAAGTCTGTGGTGACTCACGTGGGCCTGATTTATCCTCCACCGCCGTCGCTGGTGTTAACCAAGGGGTGTGAGAGGCGTTATCCTTTTAATTAGTCACAGTTTCTTCTTCTTCCTCTCTGTCTACGTCTATAGACACTTGCCGTACAGTCACGTGCACTGAAATAGCCGCTGATCAATTTCCTGTTGATGTTGGTGCGATGTTGTGTGACGTCAGCTCGAGTTTTTGTGTGTGTGTGTGTGTGTGTGTGTGTGTGAGAGAGACACAGAGAGCAGAGGTCAGAGGAATATGTAGTGTAAATATTTATAATTGCATTGTTTCTCAAACAGGTTTGCATTGACTTTTGTCTGTGTGTGTGTGTGTGTGTCCGGCTCGATGGTTGTTGCCATGGAAACGAAGGGGACGCTCACCTGTGTGAATGAACCTAGTGACGATGGACAGTTGCAGTGACTGATCATGTTTGTCCATTACATGTGATTGTCATGCCGAACTTAGTACTTGTACTTGTGGAAAAAGAAGTACTGGTTTTGCTCATAATCCAGGACGTGGTTTAAGGATTCATTGTAGTATTTGCAGGGTTTCTCCGACCATTACCAAAGAACAGCGACCCTTCACAGGGTTAGATGTAGGGGTTATGGGTAGGGGACGAAAACCACTCCAGGACGCCGCCTTTGGGATTAACTTTTGATAGGAAGGTCCGAGAGACCTGGAAGTTGGCAACGTCCCCCCATATCGACCCCCTTCCGCATCCAACGGAACCTTCCGCGCGTCTCCACGATGTCGGGAAGTTGGTGAAATAGCGAGACGTCAAAAGTCTCATCACGGTTTATGCAAACGCTTTTTTTTTTTTCTCTCTCTCTTTGACTTTTCTGTTTGGCTCCACACACCCCCCCCCCCCCCATTTATGTTCATTCCGCATCCAACCCCCCCCCCCCCCCCCCATTTATGTTCATTCCGCATCCAACGGTACCGCGTGAGTGCTACCACACTGCTTTGTGTCGTACTTCTCCAACACGAGGCCTTCCGTGTGAACCGGGTCACCGCTTTAGTCCAGGTCTATTTTTACTTTCCGAGTCCTAGGATTGGATGAGGTCACCCTCACAGAAATCTGAATAAGGGTTCAAAAGTGTTAAAAGAGAGAGAGAAAGCGAGCGAGAGAATGTTGTTAATGAGAAGATGGAGGGATGAAAAAAAGGAGGGACACACACACACACCATGACCTGATTTTGTGGTGGGCCATGTAAACAAACTTTCATTGTATGTAACCCTCCCTGTTACCGCGGCGATCTGTGGCCCTGAAAGTGGGTTGCCACGGCAGCGCGCGCGCGCACACACACACACACAATGAGAAAGAAATTCAACATCTTTTAGAAAATTCCAATAACTAATATAGTTCTTTCAGCTCAACAAAACAACAACAAACCTCCGACACAATCCTCTTCAATGCATCAACAGGAAGTGCATATCAGGGGTTGACTTGCGTACACAACTGTGTTTGCGCGTGCGTGTGTGTCAGTTTAGGAAAAAGTTGTGTATAGATAGTCTCTCCCTGTAAAGAGAGTAAACAAAGCAGAAGGTGAAAACCACAGCGAGGAGAAACACCCATGTGACACCACAGCAAATGTTTGGCGTCAGACCACATCATTTCTTAGGAATTCACTTTTCATTGAATGAGGGGACGTGTTTTAAAGGCGCGCACGCATCGCCTGAGGGATGTCTAACTTTTTCAATGAAAATGTCTTTCTCTTCAGCTCTCTGACCTTTGACCCTGCGCCAACCTCAGATGTTCCAAAAGCGATGACCCCCCATCATCCTCATCGCCATCATCCGCCACCGCCTCGCCATGGCCACCCCGCTCCACGGTGACCCAGCCGCCCTCCCCCGGCTGCTCCTGTCCAATCCGCCGCAGGAATGCACGTGATGGGCAGCGTCTCCCCGGCCAACGAGGAGGAGGAGGTGGCCGTCGCCATGACGACCGCTCCCCCTCCTCCTCCTCCTCCTCCTCCTCCTCCTCCTCCACCTCCACCTCCACCTCCTCCACCCATCCCGCCCCTGCTTCCTGGGCTGGGAGACCCCACAGGAGGAGGTCTGAGGAGGAAGCAGAGGGTGAGGAGTTTCTTCTGGAAAACGATACCAGAGGAGCAGGTGAAGTCTCAGCTCGGCCTCACGAATTCCCACCTCGATGATGTTAAAGCATTGTATGCCAACTTCCTGTGTGTGTGTGTGTGTGTGTGTGTGTGCGTGTGTGTGTGTGTGTCTCGCAGGTGAAGGGGCGGACCAACGTCTGGACTCAGGGCTCGGTGCAGCAGCCGTACCAGATCGACGTGCGGACCATCGAGGAGCTGTTTGGTCAGAAAGACTGTCAATCAAGTGCCAAGGCCACGCCCCTCAGGGGAGGGCGGAGTCGGAGCTCATTCAGGGAAACCAAGGAGGAGGTGCGTGCACGCGCGTGTGTGTGTGTGTTTGCTGAAGGTGTGGACGAGGACAAGGCGTGTTTGTGTGGCCACTTTCACATCCGCGTTGTGACCTTAAAGAGTCTCTCTCTCTCTCTCTCTCTCTCTCTCTCTCTCTCTCTCTCTCTCTCTCTCTCTCTCTCTCTCTCTCTCTCCCTCTCTCTCTCTCCCTCTCCCTCGACCAGCTCTGTCTTCTGGACCCTAAGCGAGGGATGAACGTTGGGATTTTCCTCAAACAGTTCAAGAGGTAACCCTGTCCCTGCAACTCTGACCGCAAACAAACACACACGCACTTTTCACCTCATTTTCCACTGCTGCAGGTGTCGCTCGCCCTGATGCGGGTATCAAACATTTCCCGCTTAACTAACCTGCGCAGGTGCAGACGTCTGGTTTCTGATGAAGTTACTTGTGCATCAACTTTATTTTTAAAAAAAACATGCGATGAAGATTTGAAAGGATTTGGCCCTCCTGGTGTGTGAGGGACGGGGAGATGGCGTGATGCGTCTCCTCGCCCTCGTCCCAAGGGGTTATGGGTAAACACATATGGTGAGGCCAAAGGTGCAGACGGGAGCAATGGGGTCACATGAGAGGAACGGAGGTCCTGGATTGGTAGACGCGAGACACAAAAACAGTCACAACAACGCATAAATGAAGAAAAAAAAACGCAAAAGATGCCAAGTGACCACAAAGAGACGCACAATTTGTCCCGACTGTGTTTATGTTGCGTGATCAGGTGATTACCAAACACGCAGGGACACATACAGGCATGAGGGAGGGCTGCTGTGTGTCTAAAGTAGAAACAAAGCTTGGCCTCTCCATCCTCTCCACACACACACACGCGCGCACACACACACGCTGTAAAAGGTTTCTACTTCCTGTCCCAGGTCCAGTCAAACCATCGTGGATGATATTCGCCACGGCAACAGCCAGCCGTATGGGGCGGAGCCTCTGAGAGAGATGCTCAAACTGCTGCCGGAGGCAGAAGAGGTGACACACACGCACACGCACACACACGCACACACCAGGCGTCCCTGGACATGGTGGAGGTTGCCATGGCGATGTCCGTTAAAAAAAAAAAATAATAAAATCCCGTCCTCGTGTGTTTCCCGTCTCCCACAGGTGAAGACGCTGAAGTCCTTCCGAGGTGACGTCTCTAAGCTCTCATTGGCCGATTCGTTTCTGTACCTGCTGATGCAGCTCCCCAGGTGAGACCCGCGCTTCCCGATTCCGATGATGAATCCGCTCCTTCGGTCACTACTTGAACCTTTCGCTGGTTTTCAAATGTGTCCGGCAGCTACTCGCTGCGTATCGAGTCCATGCTGCTGAAGCAGGAGTTTCCTGCGGCCTGTGAGGTCATGAAACAAGACATTAAGATCCTTCGTTCTGCCACTCAAGGTCAGTACCTGTGTGTGTGTGTGTGTGTGTGTATCTTTGCAGTGGACCAACAATCAGGTTTGTGTCCGTTTTTAATTTGGGAATTAGAAATTGAAGTGTGTTTCAACAGCTCATTGATTTCTCTGGAAATTCATTCTTTTCTATCAGAACGTCTCTGCTTGAAATAAAAAAAGCTCCACTGGATTTTTTTTATTTTTTATTTTTTTTTAGCTTCACAGAGAATAACAAAGGTTTTACCACCGCTGCTGTTTTTGATATTTGGGTGAAAACGAGAAAGAAAAAAAATCAACTGAATGGTCCTTTAATTAAAATGAGTGGAAATTATACATGCAGAGTGACACACACGCACACTTGAATCAAACACCTTGTCTATTTTTAGCAGTGTGTGTGTGTGTGTGTGTGTGTGTGTGTGTGTGTGTGTGAACGTGATAACAGCCGGAATTGTGAAGCTTGTGTCAGCGATGACTCACCCTGGCTGGGATTTGAGGGATTAACTCTCACATTATGATGTATTTGCGTGTCATGTTTGTGTTGTGGCTGATTGTAAATGAAGAGGTGTGTGTGTTTTTTGGTTTTCTTCTTCTCCTTCAGAGGTGATGTGTTGTCAGGAGCTCCACGCTGTTCTCCACCTGGTGCTGCAGGCGGGAAACATCCTCAACGCCGTGAGTCGCGCGCACACACACACACACACACACACACACACACACACACACACACACACACACACACACACACACACACACACCTCCATGCATAATTAGACAAAGACAAGGGGCATGCAAGGAGTTAGAGGAAGCTGCACACTATGTGTGTGTGTTATCAGGAAAAAAAATGAAATCTGTGTGTGTGTGTGTGTGTGTGTTACACAGGGAGGTTATGCAGGAAACGCAGTGGGCTTCAAGCTGTCGTCCCTCCTGTCTCTGGCCGACACCAAGGCCAACACACCGGGCATGAACCTGCTGCACTTTGTGGCCCTGGTCAGTGAGCTGTGTGTGTGTGTGTGTGTGTGTGTGCGCATGTGACTTGTGTTTGTGTGTGTTGTCACACTTTTTTTTCCTCTTCTGTCTCGCAGGAGGCGCAGAAAAAAGACGAGCGGCTACTGGAGTTTCCTCTGAGCCTGCGTCACGTCCAGGCTGCAGCCAGGTCAGAGGTCACTGTGTGGTTACCACGGAAACCGCCTGTCACTCAGCATCCATGTGCTCTGTAACCACGCCATCTGCTGTTCTGAAAGCGACACTGCAGACTTCTGTCTATTGTCTTTTTTTGTCGTCATTATTTGTCTCTTTCTGGTCTCTTTTTTTACATAAACTCTGACGTGTTTTCTTTATAATTCTTTTATAATTCTTTTTAATAATAATAATAATAATTTTTTATTTTTTTTAGGATCTCCCTGGAAACGCTGGACGCCGAGCTGCAGCGGCTGACGTCTCGCACGTCCTCAGTAGAGGAAAGTGTCCAGAGGGACACGGAGCTGCTGCAGCAGCTGGGCGACTTCCTGCAGGTGACAAAAACGCATCTCATTAAAAAAATCTAAAATGAAGAATTGACCCTCGACCCAAAGCAGTGGTGTGAGAATTGTCGTGGTTGATGCGTGCGCGCCTTGGCTCCTCTCAGGCGGCGGCCTCGTCTCTGTGCGCGCTGCGCGGGGGTCGGCAGCAGCTGCAGGAAGAAGGAAACCAGCTGATTGACTTCTTCTGCGAGGACGGAGACACGTTCAGACTGGACGACGGCTTCGGCATCTTCCACACCTTCTGCTCCAGGTTCACCGCGGCTGTCAAGGTGCACACGCACACACGAGGGGTCGGGGGCGTAGCGGAATTATTTTTGTAGTGACAGATGCATGTTACACTTCAACAGGCACCTTTAATTTCAATTCAAGCTTTGGTTCGTTACTTATTATCCGAGTTGAAAGATTTTTTTTTTTTTCTCCACAGGAGAACCTAGTGAGGGAGGCGAAGGAGGCGACCCGACGCCGCCGCCTCCAGGAGCTGGAGGAGCAGAAACGTCACTCCTGGGCCGGAGGCGAGAAGGTTGGAAGGCGCTGAAACACAAAGACACGCCCACACTGCTTTGTACATTTTTTTGATTTTCCTGATGGTGTTGCAGGTGGGTGCAAGCTTCCGCTTACGCTGCAGCAGTGAGACGGACATGTCAGCCGCCGTGTCGCGTCACGACCAGGCCGGGCTGCTGATGGAACTCCTGACGCCAAAGTCCCGCTCATCCCCGAACAACTCCCAGAGTCCTCTGGGCCGCTCGGGAAGTTTACGGCGGTCCCGGAAATCTCCGTCCACCCTGCCGTCAATGGCCGCCGAGCGGGAACTGAGCAGCCTCCTGGACGCGGCGGCGTCCGGTGGCAAAGTGTCCCAGCAGAGGGAAGGAGGAGGAGGAGGAGCTTCGGCCTCACCTAAACCTGAGCTTCAGAGTCCAGGACTCTCTTGTCAGACCCAAAACCAGCAGCCTCATGTGGACGGGACCGCCAGTCCGAAGAAAACCGAGGTCCACCATACAGCCGCCGCTTACCTCAGCCACGATAATCCTCAGACTCCCGCAGAGGCCGGCGAGCCCTCAAAGAGAATCACAGCTACCTCTAATTTCGACCGACAATCCGACCACAACAACAACAACCGCAAAGAACCGCACAACCTCAAGTCAGATGGTCAATCTCAGTCTGGTTTGAGGGGAGAGTCCGAGGAGAAGTTTGAACACAAAACTCCCGGCAACATGTCGCTGGTGTTGGAGACCCGCACGCTGGTGCCTGAGCTGAGGGTGTTTGACAAGGTCACGACCTCCGCCCAGGAACGGCGTCATAAGGGTCGTCGCCGTGACGACGCGGCGGTGACGGATTCGGAGGAAGAGGCGGCAGATAAATCCCGGGTCCCCAAGTCTCAGGTGGGGACTGCAGAAAAATCGGACTTGCACACTTCAGAGAGAAGCTCCTCTTCATCACGGAGAGAAGAGGAGGAGGAGGAGGAGGAGGAGGAGGAAGGGCGGGAGGAGAAGGTGGTTGTTTGGTGTGTGACAGGCGTGTGCGAGGCAGCCGGGGAGCTCGCATACAACAATAAAACACACGGACAAACGGAGACGGATCCAGGTCACATAGACAATCCGGAAGGCAGCAAGAAAGCTTCCTCCGCCCCAGCCAATCACACGCCTCCAGGAGCTCCGCCTGCCAATGAGAAGCCGGCGCCTCCGCCCATCAGCAGCCAACCGGTGCCTGTCTCCCGCTGCGATGACCCGTCATTTCATCATCGCTTCCCCTCCGAGTCCACGGCGGCCCACGAAGCTCCTGCTGTCCCTCGAGGAGGCGGAGCCAATGAAAACGGGGCCAATGAGAGCACAGCAGCGTCCGCCAATAGGAAGGCAGAGCTGGCAACCTCCTCCAAGAACACCTCTACCTCAAAAACAAAACCAAACGCCAACAAGCCCAAACCCGTCCGCACCCTCACCAGCTCCGAGAGCCAGGGCATGAGGCGCGTGGTACCCATCTCCAGAACCCAGCGCGGACCCTCCCACCGACGAGGAGACGCCGCGGCTCCGCCCTCCCTGCGCTCCAGCATCCACAAGGATAAGAAAGACCTGAAGGTCTCTGCTCCTCTCGCCTCCTCGTCCAACCGGGAGCCGCCGAGCCAGGAGGCGCAGAGGAAGCCGTCCGTCCGAAAAGCCCCCACAAAAGCCAAACCCCAGCCGGAGGAGAAGATCTGTCGCGCCACACTGCGAGCTCTCAACCAGGGAGGAGGAGGAGGAGGCAGCATCAGTGCCCCTGCTACACCTTTACACAAAACCACCACCCCATCATCATCATCTTCATCACCGCTCCCCGGTTTTGCTCGGAGCACGGCCTCCTCCTCTTTCAGACGGGCCCCCCACGCCTCCCTCGGTCGTCCTGCTCCTCCTCATTCACCCCACACCGGCTCAGACTCCTCCCCTAAATCCCCCTCACCCAAGCCCACCACCACTGTCTCCTCCTGCGTCCCCCTACCCAGCACCTCCTCACCTTTCACCCGCGCGGGCTCGATGAGAGTCTCCACCGATCGCCTCAACCCGCCCGCCGCCGCCACCACCTCCTCCTCCGCCTCACTGAGGAGGTCTCCGAGTATCAAAGCATCCCCCCGCTCCCCCCTCCATGACTCCCTGACTCCGGGCCACCGGCGGAGCGGCAGCGGGAGCTTCTCTGACAAATCCACCCACTCCAGGGACTCATCCAAGGCCTCCAGGCCCGGCTGGAGATAACAGGCTGCATCCCAACATGAAGCACGGGCATTCTTTACTGGGCATAGGAAGGAAGCCGGAGGATGCATCCCAATATGAAATGAAGGATATTATTCATAAGGCAGTCTTGGGTTAAACCTGACCCAGCTGAGATGTAATAATTATTTACATGGATATGGAAAATAATATTAAAATTTGTAAGCAGGATTTCATCTTTAATTATTGTTGTGTTTAAAAATGAAAAAGCGAAATCAACGAGAATCGTGTAGTTTATAATAAAAACAGATTAATTTAGACGAGGAGATTGTTTCAACTGTCTCTGATTCAACAATGTCTGACTGATAAAGAGTCAGCAGTGCCAAGTTTGTTCATATGAGGATATTTATATGTGTGTGTGTGTATATATCTATTTATGTATGTATGGATGTAGCCGATATTTGATAAATATATATTAAATTTAAGTACTAATAATAAAAATAAGGTATTATTCCTCCACCTCACTGCCCTTTGTTTGTGATCATTCAAAAACTTGAGTCACATTGACTAAAACTATTCTTAATGAATCGCTATGCTTTATAGATCAGTTACCATCAATATGTATCAGAATAAATTAAATGAAAACTTAAAACGAACATTCATTATATTACATATAAATATATATACTTATTAAGTGTCAAAAATAGTCGTTGTGGGTGATTTAAAATAACTGAATGCACCTGTTAACGACAATGACCAAACTTAGGAACTGAAATAAAGACTTTGGGTTGAGGACGGAAGGAAAACACCGATGCGCGTAAACACTACGTCATCAACCGGCGCCAAACAAAGCACCATGTGCAAGAGGAGGAAAAGGCGGAGTGGCAAAGTGTAGATTTTTTTTATTTCCATTTAAAAGCCTTAAATGTGAATTTGTGAAATAAAAGTTAAAGATTAATTCAAGCTGGAAACCCCCGGAGGGTTTTTTTTCTTTAAATAATAACAAAGAAGAAGAACAGTGAAAGTTCCGGTGTCCAAAAGTTAAAGTCCGGCGGAGCTTTTAAAGGTACATTTAACTCCGACATCTTTGTTTTTAACTGTATTTATGCCTCATGTTGGTGTTCTATAAACGTCTGAGTGCTTTATAGCTGATGCACTCACACATTTCACCAACAAACCAGTCATTTTTAGAAATATTACATGATACTATACCACACGGACAACAATGTATTTAGAGTAAAAGTACATACTTATTTAAACTGACTGATTCAATTATTTTCACAAATGATTTAAACTACTATCATTTCGTTAATTGTTTTTTTTCTTCTTAGGATGTATGTTTGTGTTTCTGCGTCGTGAAGAAGAAAGAGACGAGTGAGGGGAAGATGGAGACGGAGCATCGAGAGACGAGAGAACAGGAAGAGGAGGAGAGGACAGACGGACGGGGACAAAGAGAGGAGACGGAGGGTGTGCTGAAGACTCCATCCAGGAGGAGAGAGGAAGAGGAGGAGGAGAGTGACGTGATGGTGAAGGCTAAAGACTTCAGAGACAGGGCCCAGACGGAGCTGAACGGTAGACACACTCCAATCTCTGCCTCCTCCTCCTTCACCTCCTCTCCCTTCCTCTCCTGCTCCCTTCGCAGAGGAGGAGGAAGTGAGCATGACGGGGAGGAAGATGAGGTCAGGGTTGCCATAGTCACCATAGAGGATGAGTCCTGCCCGTCTGAGCCTTTCGCCACCGCCAACCTCCATACAGCCAATCAAATCACACGAACAGTGGATGCAGGAGCCGAGGAAGAGAGAGGAGTGGAGCAAGCCGGAGAGGAGGAGGAGGAGGCACAAGGAGAAGAGAGGGAGGAGAATGAGGAGGTGACGTCGCCATGGTTGCACCTGGAGAGCCAGGTAAGACAACATGGCTCCTTTTCTGTTTACCTTTATGAGGTCACAGTGGGATTTGATCTTTGACCTTTTGAACATAGAATGTCATTATTGTGACTAATATAGTGCTCAGTGGTTTTGTTTTGTCTTGTGTTGGCGGATTGTGTGTGAACACAACCAACAGGGGGCGTCAGTTCCCCCCTTTACTCCTCACACTTATCTCACATGGTGTGTGTGTGTGAAGGTGTTTAGGTGCCATTGTGTCTCCTGTTGGTCCTCTTTACAAACAAACTCAAAAACAACTGTTGAGTGTGGGAGGTCTGTGAGGGAGAGTGTGTGTGTGTGGGTGTGTGGGTGTGGGTGTGTGTGTGTGTGTGTGTGAGACAGAAAGAGAGAGCAGAGAAGCGTAAAAACTAGGCCACTAATCTGGTGAGGGAGTCAAACCGTTTTTTTCTACATTGGTTCACATATAGGAGATTATACACGTGCACACACACACACACACACACCAGTCATCTGACCCTGAGCATAAATGTGTGTGTGTGTGTGTGGACGGTGGCATGTGTGGTATGTGAACACACACATCATCATACCAGTTTTGCTCACTGAGGACTCGTCACGGTCCACGAGCAGGAAGTGTCGGTCTTCGCGTTGCCTTCACAGTCCCCACAAATTGTCGTTTATTTTAACCTGAGTGAAACAAACTTCACCGACGTTCTATCGAATCACCACGCGTCGAAGGCAGGAAATTATGACTCAATAATCAATAAGCTGATCAGAGTCAAAGATAGTATGTATGAAGCATTAAATGTTTTTAATTGACCTTAATTTAATCATACACACCACATACCCATCGTGTGTGTGTGTGTGTGTGTGTGTGTGTGTGTGTGTGTGTGTGTGTGTTTACGCACACACAAGGTCACATTCCTGAGCCGGGCAGCATTCCAGTTAGTTAGGACCATCGCACCGATCTCGCCGAGTCAGCGCACTCCACACACACACACACACACACACATTCACTCTCACATACCCACGTACACACTCTCTCACACACACACGCACACACACACACACACACACTCCTTGAACTGCGGCAGAGTTCCTGGAGGCTTCATCCCGTCAGCAGGACGGAGGTCAGGAGCTGCGCCCTCGGATTCTCAAATGTAAATAACTCTCGTAGCCGAGAAAAACGATTCAAGCTTCACTTGTTCATGCATGAGCAGGAGCACACGCGTGTCTGTCCTTTAAATGGGACATCATAGCAATTTCCCAGAATTCATAGTAATACGTTCACAGCACTACTGTCATGTGAATTATTGTTGACTTATTTTCACCATAAACTTTTTTTATTCTGATTATTGATTAATTTGATCACACTCCAAACAAATATATATGTAAATGAGGTTTAATATATAAACTATAAATGTAAAATTCCTTCATATCTTTTCTGTGTTGTAGACATTGTATTGATCCTTTCAAAATAGAAATAATAGGAAGCAGCTCATATCCAACTTTCTCCGTTACCACGGCAACCCGCCATAGATGCAGTGTGAGTGTGTGTGTGAGTCTGTCTGTGTGTGTGTGTGTGAAGAGACGGGACAGCAGAGCACCTGTTGCGTCCTGTCCTTTTGTGTCTTCTCAGAGTTTTACAGTCTGTAAGGCGACACTCGACGTATTCCAGTAAAACCTCCAGTCTCTGGTTGTTCCCGCACTCCCCCCCCCCCCCCCCCCCCCCCCCTCCACCCCACCCCCTTATGTAAATCTTCCCCTTAAATAAATAACTCTTGAATTTCTGATACTTTACAATAGGAATACATGTGTATGTGTTATTTTTTAATACACACACACACACACACACACACACACACAGCTAATGACATGATCACTTAGTCCCTTACATCCCTGCTACAGTCCTTGCATTAATTATTGACACAAACACACACACAGTCTTTATTCGCCTCCTGAAGCACCTGTTGTTTGAGTGCACTTCTCTAACTTGTCCCCCTGGAAACACTGTCCAGAAATGGTTTGAGCCTCCCCTGAGATAATAATACTAATAATAATACTAATAATAATAATAATAATAATAATAATAATAATAATAATAATAATAATAATAATAATAATAATAATAATAATAATAACAATAATAATCATTATTGTTAATAATAATAATAATAATAATAATTAATCATAATTAATCATAATAATAATAATGGAAGAGATTCTCATTTCAGCAAAATATGAAAAAAAACATTTATAATTTCTTCGATATGTTGTTTGGGGTTGTGCAGTGATAAAAGTCCTCTTCTGATTGGCTCCGATGACCTCTGACCTCTGTGTGATGCTGAAGTTGAATTCGAATGTATAGTCCAACACAGCGAGAGGAGAAAAAAATCATCTGCTCAAAATCAATCTCCCTCACATTCCTGTGATCTGCTCTCTATTGATTCTCTCTCACACACACACACACACACACACACACACACACACACACACACACACACACACACAGAGGCCACATCTGCCTCAGGCTTTGAAGTGTGTGTGTGTGTGTGTGTGTCTTTGAAGTGGTTTCCTCTGTTTCCAGTGTCTGACAGTAGTTAACTCAGAGGATGAAAGACGCACACACACACGCACGCACACACACACGCACACACACACAAAGTGTGTGGGAAAGAGTCAGCTGTGTTAATGCATAACACACGCGGTTCAGGTTTTACGAGGCCGAGACTCAGTGGGTCTGCATACCAGAGAGACTGGAGCTTTTGTGTGTTTTGTGTCTCCGGAGGTACACAAACGTCGCGCGCGTGCACACACACACGCCTGTGTTACCTTCAGGTGTTGAAATATTGTCATATTGGAACTTCCTGTCGGTGTGTGTGTCAAGCGAAACTCGTTGTGGATTACATTAGATTCCACAGTGAGAGTTTCGGTTTGTTCAAACTGAAGTTTTTTTTTTGAACACACAAACACACACTCGCGCACACACACAACCCTCACCCTGCCTGACAAGTTTCACTGTGACGACCTGGGGGTCAATCAGCTGTGAGAAAGCTGCGACCTCTGGCGACCCCCCCCCCCCCCCCCCCCCCCCCCCCCCCCACTGGGTGTGGGGGTGTGTGTGTGTGTGTGCGTGCGTGCGCGCTTGTGTGTGTTACATTAGTACTTCTGGTTTATACCTGTGTGTTTCTCTCAAATACCAGCTTCATATGTCTTTCATTTATTGGAATTTAATCAGAGTCGGACTGTATAAACGAGCATCCCGATCGGTTATTGATCAGAGCTGATCGATTGCGTCTTGACATTGTGGCCGTGAAAACGTCGTACTTATTGATCGTTCTCTGACTGGTGGAGCCGATGGATCAATAGCGAAAATTGATTATGAGATGAACTGATCGCAGGGCCGAGGTGCCCTGTCCTCAGGAGACACACACACCCCTCTCTCTCTCTCCACTCCCCCTCTCTCTCTCTCTCTCAACTCCCCCTCTCTCTCTCTCTCCACTCCCCCCCTATCTCTCTCTCCGCCCCCTGTCTCTCTCTCCCACTTTCTACTCTCTCTCTTTCTCTCTCTCTCCACTCCCTCTCTTTCTCTCTCTCCACCCCCTCTCTCTCTCTCTCTCTCCACTCCCCCCTATCTCTCTCTCCGCCCCCTGTCTCTCTCTCCCACTTTCTACTCTCTCTCTTTCTCTCTCTCCCCCACCCGCCCCCCCCCCCCTCCCCCCCCGCCCCCGCCCCCTCCCTCTCTCTCTCTCTCTCTCGACATTCCTGTGTGGCTCGTAGACAGGCATGTCCCTGCGTGTCCCTGTCGGAGGCGGAGAGACGTAGGGCCCGGACGCACGGACCGATTCGCACCGTGACGGATCGATCGGTGGCGCGCTCATCGATAAGGCTCGAATCGATCGGATGTTTTGCTGACGCGCACGCGGTTGTAATCGGTTTCAATCAGACCGTTTGTCAGTGCCGGAATCAGCCATGGGATTCTACGGCACCCTGAAGCTCATCTTCTACAAAGTGAGTATCGATCGGGGTGATCGGCCCCACGATGTGATCGATCGCTGTCGGCTTTTTTTTTTGGGGGGGGGGGGGGCTCGTACACCGGGATGACGAGGCGTTTCTGTCTCTCACGGCGGAGAGGCGCGTGCACGTGTCAGTTCGCTTGTGTGTGTGTGATGGACCACTGCGGAGAATCCCTCTCTATCTCTCTCTCTCTCTTTACGCTCTAATCCATGACTGTGAATGTTATTATATAATAATGATTATTAATGATGGATGGCATGCAGCCCTGTGTGTGTGTGTGTGTGTGTGTGTCAATGTAAATACATGATGATAATGATAGTAGAAATAAAAGCTGCATGACAACCAGGTCAAAGCAAGGCCACAACATACATTTATTATTGTGTATTCCATCTGGTTTACTGCAGTTACATTATATCATGTTATAGTATAACCCAAATGGACTGTGTACACATTATTACACGTCATATACACATTGCCGCCTCTTTTTTAGAAAAAAAAAAAGTAAACCGCACATATTTGTCATTTCAAGCTTAGTATAAAAGACTTCAAATCCGAGAAACACTTGTAGCCACAAACTAAACAAGTCAAACCTGCAGAAATGTTGTGTTGCCTGTTACATGAACATGGCGACAACGGCAACAACAGAAAAAAACATATTATATATGCAATATAGATCTGATCCAAATGTCACATCTGTTGTGTTTTTCCTCAACACATGTCAGAGCTCGACGGTCCTGCTTTTAACAACAAACACATTTTTTTTTTGTTGTCATTTCTCCTTTTTTTTTTTTTTGTAATGCTTTAATCAAATCCACACACACAGACACGACATCTGTTACTAAAAAAACGTCAGGGACATTAGGGTGGAGAATTTAAAAAAAAAACTGTAAAAAAAGAAAAGCAGATTATATGTTGATGTCTGAGTGAGGAATAAATACATATACATCTAAATAAAATATACTGGTCGTGATGCAAGTGCTGACATACAAAAGTAACACACATGCTCTTATGTGTGTGTGTGTGTTAGCGCATGCTGCTCTATTTTAGACCAGTGCTGCACCGGCGACATTCCTCCAATTTTCTGCATTCCTGCCTTCATTCACTGAGGCAGGACGGCGATTGCATTCAGACCTCTGGGTGGTTTGTGTGCGTTTGTGTTACTTGAAAGCGTGGGTGTACTCATTGTGTGTGTGTGTGTGTGTGTGTGTGGGTTTTCTGTATTTCGTCAGACATGTGTAGGATCACAGGAACCTTTTTGGCTCCATTCAGTTTCACAGCGAAAATCCAGAGTCCTGTTCATGCTCACCGCTGTGTCATGTGACCCCCCCCCACACTGGTTATGTGTGTGTCTCATTGTGTCTCTGTCTTTGTCTCTGGTGGATTCAGATGAAGAGGAAGTTGGACCATGGTCCAGACGGACGTCCCTTCCCTTCAGGGAAGAAGCACTGCAAAGGCAACGCTTACCTCAGGTGACGCGCACACTCAGAAGTAACAATAAAAAAAACACACACAATCTGTGAAACCTGGTGCTGACACACAACATTCAAACCTCGCAGTCCTTCCAGTCTGGTCCAGGCCCCGCCCACCACCTTTGGCGACCTGCGGCTGGCCAATGGGCATTCGGCTCAGCGGCGGCGGGTCACCTCAGGTCCGCCCCCTTCCGGCCTTCAGGACTGGCTTCACACCTTCCAGGTATATCTACACACACGCACACGTGCCCACACACACACACACACGCACACTCAGACCCACCCAAGGCTGGAGACAGATACTGTACGTCCTGCAGCACTTTGAAGTGCACCCGCATTCTGTGTGTTTTGTAGGTGTGCGTGTGTGTGTGCGTGCGTGCGTGTGTGTGTATCTTCCGCCTGCTGCACATTAACAAACCATTCGAAGAGTTTTGCCTCAGAGCTGCTCTTATATAACATCAAATGAAACAAAAAAGAAAGGTCTTCGAAACAAACTGGGAGAAGAAGGTTAAACGACTTGTGGGACACTGAAACACATCAACACACACACACACACACACAATCTCACATAATTAGACACATTAAAACACAGCAAAAAAGAAAAAGAAATATTGAATTTGTGAACAGAAAAACACACAGGAAAAAAAAAAGGCCAGCCTTAAAAGTAAACAGAGAAACACAAACGCACAAATGTAAACAACAAAATGGTGGTGTTGTGTTATAACAAGAATAATTGTGTGTCGCAGACGTGGAGCGGACCCGAGAGGTTGTTTGCTCTGGACGAGCTGATTGACAGGTGTGAGACGGGCCAGGTGAAGCACATGATGCAGGTCATCGAGCCCCAGTTCCAGAGAGACTTCATCGCCCTGCTGCCCAAAGAGGTACACACACACGAAAACACACACACACACACACACAGATCTGAGGGGAGGATGTAAACCCATGCGTGTGTGTTATTTTCATTTTTTTTATAGCTGGCCTTGTACGTCCTGACCTTCCTGGCTCCCAGAGACCTGCTGCAGGCCGCGCAGACCTGCAGGTACTGGAGGATCCTGGCTGAGGACAACCTGCTGTGGAGGGAGAAGTGTCGCGAAGAAGGTAGGCGGAAGTATTATATATATATATATATATATACACACATATATACACACATTATTATATTGTTTGGGTTTTTATATGCATATCCAAACATTTGCTGCTTATTGATGGCTAAACGTTAAAGGGATGTCAGTTCTTCACCATCCATCATCACGGGAGGTTGTGATGTTTTATGTTGTGTTCTGGTGTGTGTGTGTGCGCGCACACGTGTGCGTGTGTTGTGGTTTTGCACCATTAACGATGCGGTAATGCCGCAGCCACTGAGGTCCTGGGAGATTTTTGTGGGCTTTAATGACACGGAGGATTCCACTTGGTGCATTTAAAGGTTGACATTGGTGCTTTTAAAAAAAAAATAATATTATTATTATTTTAATTTTTTTTGCTGAGAATTGTAAATTTTAATTTGTCCAAAGCGTGGAGAGGAAAATAAAAATCTGCTCGTTTGGGTGGAAGTGAAGTTAGAAATAATGTAAAATCCTCGGGGGATGACTTTCAGCAGCGCATGAATACACGTGGGATGCCGTCGCGAGTGGAGTGACTGCTGTTTACCACATAACGTCACTTCCTGCTTCCTGTTTCCTGTTTCACCTGGGCAGGTGTGTGAGAAAAATCACTGCTTCTCCAGTGAAGCATGCAAAAAATATCAGCCACACACAACTCACTCGCTCCTCCTGCATCCAGCGCAATGCAGAGGCTCAGTGTGCGTGTGTGTGTGTGTGTGTGTGTGTGTGTGTGTGTGTGTGTGTGTGTGTGTCTCTGGGCTTTCTGCCAATCAGCCGAGACTCTCTGCCAGCACTCAGCAGTCATACCAATGAGGCGACCTCGCGTTAGCACCACGCCACAGTCATACTAATGAAGATCTGCTGCAGAGAACCTCACTACACACACACACACACACGCACACACACGCACACACACACACACACACTATTTATCATCAGTAACATTTCACCTCACAGGTAGAATATAAACGCACAATCATAATTTCCTTCTCCATCCCATCTGTATTTACAGGAAATTTCCCAGAGTTCATGAGGGCAACTCCGCTGCAAGCTGACCTGTGTCATCGTTGTGTCTCCTCAGGTATTGCCGAGTGTGCGTCCTCCCGCCGCAGGAAGTGCTTGAAAACGGGGGCGGCGCTCAGTCCGTGGAAGTCCACCTACATCAGACAGCATCGCATCGAGAGCAACTGGAGGCACGGGGACGCCCGGGAGCCCATGGTAGGCGCACGCACACGCGCGCGCACACACATTCTGTGTTCCATGTGTTTACACGTCTTCCTGTGTGCAGGTGCTGAAAGGTCACGACGATCACGTGATCACGTGTCTCCAGTTCAGCGGCGACCTCATCGTCAGCGGCTCCGACGACAACACGCTCAAAGTGTGGTCGGCCGTCACCGGCAAGGTACCGATCAATACACGTATTGATTATGTCGCTTAGACGTCCCTGCCGCTTCAGCCGTAACCGCGGTGACGTGCGTGCGTGCGTGTGTTTTATTACTGGGTTAGAGTGATTGGATGTAGTCGTACCTTCCCGCCGTTTTTTTTCTGTCGCTGTTTCATGTCGACACAAGTCACCCACGTTGTGTAACGTGAATGGAACTTTACTTGACAGCCAATGGCTCCGCCCACTTTGCGACTCTGATCAGACTACAGAAGGACAAACAGGAAGTCACATTTAACATGGCTTTAAAAAGGTTTATTCATACGATGTTCATATATATGAATACATACACTCACTGTGTGTGTGTGTCCGTGTGTGTCTGTGTGTGTTTTTTGTCGAACATTCTTCAACAAGACACACCTGCTCTGTCTCCGTCCAAACCTGCCTGTGTGTGTGTGCGCGCGCGCACGCGTGTGTTTATTTGCAAAGGGAGTCTTCTCTGGTTCCCTGTGGAAAGACAAATACTCCAACACACCTTTTGCCTGCAATAGACAATGTGTGTGTGTGTGTGTGTGTGTGTGTGTGTGTGTGTGTGTCCGTTCGTCTGTGTGTGTGTGTGTCCGCGCGCAATGCGGTGACAGTGGGTGCTGGTTAACCGCAGTTTCATCCTGGCAATGTTTTCCTCTGTTACCGTGGCAACCATCGCCACAACACCGAGGTGAAACTGCCCCGTCTCTTTTCTGTGTGTGACCTTCCAGGTGAATCTGGAGAATTTGACACACACGTGTGTGTGTGTGTGTGTGTGTGTGTGTGTGTGTGTGTGTGTGTGTGTGTGTGTGTGTGTGTGTGTGTGTGTGTGTGTGTGTGTGTGTGTGTGTGTGTGTGGGGGTGTGTGTGTGGGGGTGTGTGTATGTGTGTTCATTTGTGTGCGCGCGATGCGGTGACAGTGGGTGCTGGTTAACCGCAGTTTCATCCTGGCAATGTTTTCCTCTGTTACCGTGGCAACCATCGCCACAACACCGAGGTGAAACTGCCCCGTCTCTTTTCTGTGTGTGACCTTCCAGGTGAATCTTGAGAATTTGACACACACGTGTGTCTGTGTGTGTGTGTGTGTGTGTGTGTGTGTGTGTGTGTGTGTGTGTGTGTGTGTGTGTGTGTGTGTGTGTGTGTGTGTGTGTGTGTGTGTGCAGAGAGGAAGGCCAAGAAAAGGACACTTTCATAGAATTTTTGCTTCATTAAATGTGGAATTGTGACATTTGCGAATTCTGTCAGCGGCTTAATTCAACCTGGATTTGTATCAATGTATAACTTTTTAATATCATTTAATGTCATTCTTCAAATCACATTCTACTAGTTCAACTAAATCTTTTTTCTCAAATGAATTACTCTCTCTCTCTCTCTCTCTCTCAGTGTCTGCGGACGTTGACGGGTCACACCGGCGGGGTGTGGTGCAGTCAGATGGCGGTCGCCACGGTGATCAGCGGCTCCACGGACCGGACGCTACGCGTGTGGGACGCCGAGAGCGGGGAGTGTGTCCACACGCTGTACGGACACACGTCCACTGTGCGCTGCATGCATCTCCATGGCAACCGGTAACCGTCTCTCACACACACACACACACACGCACGCACACACACATGCATGCTTCCTTGTGGCCATGACAACCAGCAAGACTTCAGAGACACACTGTACTGTACACGCTCATGATACACACATGCCCACCGCCTGTTTCCATAGCGACAGCATCATTATAACTAGTTTAAGTATTTGATGCATTATACATGCAACTACACACTAAGACATTCACCACAGACACACTCAAACCAACTTATGACACAACTGCACACACAGACTATAAAGAAGGCACATTTAGATTGCATATACATATATACGCAAACACAGATATGAAATTGGGTCACCACAACATGAACACACACACATATAGTTGAAGTGACCTGATTGGTCAGCTCTGCAGTGATGTAACACCCCCCCTCTCTCTCTCTCCCTCCCTCAGGGTGGTGTCAGGCTCTCGGGACACGACGCTGCGGGTGTGGGACGTGGCGACGGGACGCTGCGAGCACGTGCTGACGGGACACGTGGCGGCGGTGCGCTGCGTTCAGTACGACGGGCGGCGCGTGGTGTCGGGCGGCTACGACTACATGGTGAAGGTGTGGGACCCTGAGACGGAGGCGTGTCTGCACACGCTGCAGGGACACACCAACCGAGTGTACTCACTGCAGGTACACAACACACACACAAAACATATGTATTACATCTGGAAACTGTTGGTCTATAGAAATATTGATCTTTTCCTGTCACTTCACAGTTTGACGGCGTCTTCGTCGTGAGCGGCTCCTTGGACACGTCCATCCGGGTGTGGGACGCAGAGACAGGTTAATGAACATTTACTCTGACTGTAGTGTGCTTTGGTTGTTGTCGTCCTTGTGTTCCTAATATTTCGTCCACCCCGTTTAAAACGATAATGATGGGACGGAAGTCGATTATGAAGATAAATATGGCTGAATATTGAGCTTTTAATAGTATTTATATATGCTATAATTATAATGCTGAACTATGATATAGGATATATTTAATAATAATAAAAAGAATAACATTTAAATATAAAGAATTTGATGATTAAATATATCCTATATCATTATATTATGATTATGATTATGATTATTATTGTTATTATTATTATTACTATTATTATTATTGTTGTTGTTATTATTATTAATATTATTATTAGTGTTATTATTATTATTATTATTATTATTATTGTAGTATATATTAATTCTATTAAATGTGTTAAATTAAAGTAATGTTGAATTACACCGAAAAAATCTTCTTGAACAATAAATAAAAATGTTATTCATCATCTATTTAATGAGAATAAATAAAGCTTAAAACCAAGAACATTCTTGTGTCCCGTACAGGAGCTTGCGTTCACACCTTGACGGGACACCAGTCTCTGACCAGCGGCATGGAGCTGAGAGACAACATCCTGGTGTCGGGGAACGCCGACTCCACGGTCCGAGTGTGGGACGTCCGGACGGGACAGTGTCTCCACACGCTGCAAGGTGAGCAGGACGTAACCAGGGAGGAAGGAAGGAAAGGAGATCAAGACTTACAGTAAATCGTGATGATGATGATGATGATGATGATGATTTTGCGTCTCAGGTCCCAACAAGCACCAGTCTGCGGTGACGTGTCTGCAGTTCTGCCGAGGACTGGTCCTGTCCAGCTCCGACGACGGCACGGTCAAACTGTGGGACCTGAGGACGGGGGCGTGGCTTAGGGACGTGGTGGCGCTGCAGAGCCGAGGGTCAGGTGAGGACGGAGATTGGCACGAAGACGGCGACGACTGAATGTTTGGGGAGAAGTTCAGTTGAGTCTAAACCAATCCCACGCCGTGGTTTCCTCCCACAGGTGGCGTGGTGTGGCGAATCAGAGCGTCCGACACGCGGCTGGTGTGCGCCGCCGGCAGCAGGAACGGGACGGAGGAGACCAAACTGCTGGTGCTGGACTTCGACTTGGACGACAAGAAGAAAGAGACGGACTGAGGGACGCGCGTGTGTGTCCCCCCCCTAAAAAAAAAGAAAAATCTGGACGTTTGACTCAACGGCGAATTAAAAATCGTGATGGAGAGATGCGGAGACGGATGAATGTTGGACACTCCGGTGGATGTAAATGTTTTCTACCTGGATTTACCGACGGTGGAGAAGCTTTAAGGGACGAATGTTACATTGTTGCTGCTGAACCAATGGGGAGCGTCGTGGCCGTTTGAACCCCACCAATCGTATCAAATCTTGACGCCGAACCGAATGTGAACCGCTACAAACACAGACCTCATAGACTGTCCAGTGTTGTTCTCGCACCGTGTCGCTGCTCAGGACTCGCTGACGTTTTCCGTTTTCGGCTGCTGAGATTTTTTATTTTTAATCCATCCAGGACGTGGGAGGAGTTAAATACGAAAGCCACAGAGTCTCACATCAGGATTCAGACCCAATTAATTCCAAGGCTATTTCTCTACACTTCAGCGGGACTGCACTGCACGTCCAGTCATTTATGCTTTTATTGTTATTATTATTTCATCATTTTTACTTTAAAACCAAAAAGTAATTATGCAGTATGTAATCTTTTGTTCACATAAATACACACTACCAGAACTTAAAGCTCTTTAAAATACACAAAGTTAAAACGCATCAGAATTCCATTTTTTTCCTAATTAAGAAAACAGATCACGTTATTTTTTTTCCATTTCTTTTACCACTTCATCGCCCCTTCATTTTAAACATTTATAAAACATTTACATGGAGAAATGATTCCAGCTATTATTCGAAGGGCCTGTGGTTGCCAGGCAACATGTTCAGCCAATAAGCAGAGGTGTTCTTTTCCAGGGCAGTTGACCTTTGCAGGTGTGAGGCCCTGGAGTGACGACGTAAGCGTGTACATTTGTGTAAATAACAAAGAGGATGTAAATATTCAGCTTTTTTTATAAGAGGTAACAGAAAATATTCAAGTGTTGAAATGAGAGGAAAAATGGATGAATATGGATCAATAAAGATGACGAGTTTTATAAAAAGCCGAGTGCTAACTTTTTATTCCGTTGTAGTTTATTTTCAGAGTTTGATTTGAAATGAACAAAAGTTGATATGTCTTTTTTTTTTCCGAAACAGGAAGGAACCTGGAGGAGACGGTGCTGGTGGTCCTGATGTGGGACGTCACAACGACACCGTTGCTAGGCGACGGCAGGTTGGAGGCTGATGTTACTGCTGCTGTCAAGGAGTACGCGACGGTTTGTCTTCCAGGCAGCAGGAGAGATCGCCGCAGTGTGAGTAAAACCAGAAACACCGATGGGTCGGTTGCCGTGGTAACGATGCCGGGGGACATCGTCCTACTTCCTGAGAAATGGCTCGCCTTTCAGTGTACTTTTTATTTCTTTTTTTATTGAATCAAACCTTTCATGTCTCCGTACTCAGCGTTTCAGTTTATCCACGTGAAGATTTTTTTTTAAGGAAGAGAAGGAGGGAGGAGGAGAAGAAGGAAAGAAAAGTTGCTGCAGAGAAACATGCTGATGTGTGGGTTCTGTTGTAATATGCAGTGTGTGTTTGTGTGTGCGTGTGCGGGTGCGTGCGGTTGTGTGTGTGTGTGAGCGAGCTTCAGGCAAGACAGTGAAAAATTCCTCATCCATTACCCATGAGGCTTTGCTGCTCGTTGACGGCACAATAGTGCGTCCCCTGAGGACCAGTCCTCAACACAGGTGGCAGGAGCTGCCTTATGCTGAAGATGTGTGTGTGTGTGTGTAAAAAGTGTACTCCACATTAAATGTGTGTTTATTCAGCTGAGAGAGATAGTTGCCAGCAGGAGTAGATTGTGTTACCATAGCAACCGAGACCCTTCTGCTGATGCTGCATTGACATTTTTAATGAATTTTACTGGTGGGAAATGAGTTTCTATTATTGTGTGAGAACATGGCTCCCTCTGGTGGTTAAAGTGGCGAACTGCAGTTATCTAAGACAATTTGTCATGTTATCTCTGTGTGAGGGACAGGATCATTTGAAGAGGCTCTTTTTTTTTTACTTTGTGAAGAAAAACACTGAACTCTTGTTGTAGTCAAATGTAGCATATCAATTGTATTTATAAGAAATTTCAGTGAAACACGGATCAACTGTGATATCCATCAGAGAAGCAAAGGCAGATGTTAGTTTGTGTCCTTTTTTCCTGATCCCCAAACTTCCACAGGCGTAGGGGTCGTGCGTAGAATCCAGATCACCTGATGGTGCGGTACATCATGAAGTCCACCGTGGTGCATCGTGGGAACTTGCCGATGGAGCTCTCTTCCACCGGCGTGTAGACTTTGATCTGACGCATGTGAGTGTCTCTGCCGTTTTGGTGGTTGGCCAAAACCGCAATCTGGATCATGAAGGTGCTGATGGGCTCGTTGGTCCGCTGAAAAAAAAAAAGTAACTGATTTAATCCCAGAGTAAATAAAATAATTACAAAAAAACGGGGACATTTGTGTGTCTGTGTCAGTTTCTTACCTGGTTCATCAGAGAGATGTGAATCCAGCCACTGGGCTCCACCATCTCCAGTTGCTGCAGAGAGAGGACATCCAGAGCCGGAAATGCATAAATTGTTTGGAAAAAATGCATTTGTGACAACAAACACACATTGTGTTGCCTTTTACCCTGATTTCCTGCAGGTTGTGGAAGTTGTTGCCCACTCGGACAGAGATCTTGCTGGGTGTGTAGCTCTCGTCGGATTTGTAATCAGCATAAATACACAACATCTTGACGGTGGTCCTCCTCCTGAACAATAAAAAAAAAAAAAGAAGAAGAACCACAATATGTTATCCTCCTGAGTTTCCTTCTGTTAAATGTCAGACAGATATTTTAGTTTTCATTTATTTCCACCAAAATGTGTGTGACCTGAACTGGATGTTGACCAGATGAGGCTGGGATCCATCGGACTGCCAGTAGGTCTCCAGGTTGTCGTCCCTCAGCTGATCCACTCCAAAACCTGGATACCAGTGGACAGAGACAGAACCACAGGTCAACAACACGTGTGTCTCCAGTGTGTCTCCTATACTTAGGACTCTGGAGGCGGGGTGCGGGTCTGACCTGGTTTACAGGAGGACAGGGACCACACGGCCTGGGATCCGATCTCCCGGACCGTCCCGGTGCGCTCCAGCTGCTTCGGGTCGGCTCCGGGTGGAGTCTTGCTCGGGGTGGCCATCCTCCTCCTCCTCTTCCAACTACAACAACAACAACAACACGTCTGCAAACACTCCGGTGACGTAATGTAGAAAAATGTCTCACGTGTACGTTTTTGGTCTATTTAAAAAAATAAAATCAATCAATCAAACCATAGCATTTTTTTAAAACTAAAATAGGTATACAGGGGCGAATTTGTGGATAATCGATGTATTAGAGTGAAGGAAAAAATAATAAAATGACAACAGGATACGATCATTATTCCAACGGATTTTAAAACGGATCCATACGGTCACGTTCATTTTCAACAATAATAAACGTTCAACCGGATCTTGGTGTGGACACTGTTTCGCTGAAAGGAGCTAACGTTTCGCTGTATATGATCTCAAATCTTGAATCGTAAAGTGAATAAACTTACGGCGGAAGTCGGCTGATGTGTTAGCGCGTGAGACGATCCACTTAATCACAAACTTAAACCCACAACCGCCGTCAAAAACGCTCCCTTCGCCCGCTTCGAATCTGCCTCTCGCGTCGGTCGGCGTCGCTGGCAATATACGTCATCAGAGTTGTCGCGTTCTGGTCGCGTCAAGTCCGCCATCTTTGCTGCCGGCACCAGTAGACGAACACGTTGCGGGGAAAAAGAAGTTTTCCTCCCGGTCCTACGTGTCCAAACGGCCCCGGATCGGTGTCCTCTTCTCCGCAGAGCAACGGGAGTCACAGAGGGTGAGTTGTTATCTTGCCTACCCGGGATCTGGAGGCCTTTTTGGGGGGTATTTTCCATACAGCTGTCACGGCGCGGGGCCTCCGCTGCTAACGTAGCTTAAACCCGTGATGCTAACTGTTAGCTTTGTGGTTAGCACGGGGCTCCAGCGAAGCCTGTGAAACGTGTGATTGAGTCGTTGGGAGCACGACAGACACGTTGTGTGTCTGTTCTGCTGTGTTGTGTCGTCTTTCAAATACACACGTGTGGTGAGTGACAGACGGGCTCAGAGAAGATGAGGTCGACGCGCCATGTTTCCTTCTGTTATCCCCCAAATGACTGCTTCTTCCGGCTCTGATAAATGTGTAAACACAAAGGTACACAACGCAAGTGTTTTGTCGACATTCAGGAGGGTTTTATTGATTCGGCTCTCGCAGGATCCGCCTGTCAGAGAGTTATTTGGGGATACACCCTGGCAGGGTGGAGGGCGACACCGCCCGTCTCATCTCGTTGATAAGGGATTTAAAAATAACGGTGGATCTTTATTTTATTTTATTTTTTGAATTTCAGCTTCTCTCATGGTGGACGTAAACATTATAAATACAGTTAAAAGTCTGTCACGTGGGAGCTGCGTGTATGTGGGGACAGGAAGAGGATGGTCTGCTCGCTGGAGGCCTGTAGACCAGGATCCACATCAGACCATGTCCCATTCTGACCGGTTTAGGGGGTTGGGGGCGTGCGACGGCCCCTTTGTGTCGCCAGGTCCATTGTGTTGCGTCGGCAGAGATGATAACAATAATGTGCGTGGAGGCACAATTGTCTTGTCTTGGGTACCTGAACATCGGCCATACTGGTGTGTTTGAGCCGCCTGTTAAATTAAACTCTCACACAGTGTGTGTGTGTGTCTGTGTGTGTGTGTGTCCTCGCCCCTCAGCTCCTCAGGTGCCATGTCGGACAAAAACACCAGGATCGCCATCGTCAGCCAGGACAAATGCAAACCCAAGAAATGCCGTCAGGAGTGCAAGAAGAGCTGCCCCGTGGTCCGCATGGGTGAGCGTTGGTTTAAATCTGCCATCACACACACACACATTAGAATATAATCAACGCAACAACAACAACACCACAAAGGTAAACGTGTGTGTTTGCAGGAAAGCTGTGTATCGAGGTGACTCCGCAGAGTAAGATTGTGTGGATCTCCGAGTCTCTGTGTATAGGCTGTGGTATCTGCATCAAGGTAAAAACCCAACACACTGCGCAACAACCTTTTTGTGTAGCGTTGTTGGTCTCATGCCGTTTTTTTTTTCCCGTTTTGTCGCCATAGAAATGTCCGTTTGGAGCGCTGTCGATCGTCAACCTGCCCAGCAACCTGGAGAGAGAAACCACACACAGATACTGCGCCAACTCCTTCAAACTGCACAGGTACGTACGCTGGGTTCACACCTCTGTTCGTGGGAGACAGATGTGGACGAGCGGTGGCTTGAATTGTGAAACTTTTGTCTGTTTTTGTGTAAAAAGTAAAATAAAGGGTGAGGGTCAGGGGTGCAGGCATTATAAATAATGTCTGAGTCCTATAATAACGGTGATGTCACGCTATAAGAGTCAGTCTGAGTCTGAGAGATTGGCTGTAATCCTGAGGTCGGTGTGTGTGCGCGTGTGTGTGTGTGTGTGTAGGCTGCCTATCCCCAGGCCTGGTGAGGTGCTGGGGCTGGTGGGGACCAATGGTATTGGGAAGTCCACGGCCTTGAAGATCCTGGCTGGAAAACAGAAACCTAACCTGGGAAGGTTTGATGTGAGTCTTGAAAAGTTTTTTTTGTTTGTTTTGTTTCTGAATTATATATATATATATTTAATTCAAAACCATTGATGTGTGATCCGTATCTCTCTTTCTGTCCCAGAATCCTCCAGACTGGCAGGAGATCTTGACCTACTTCAGGGGATCCGAGCTGCAGAACTACTTCACCAAAATCCTGGAGGACGACCTGCGGGCCATCGTCAAACCGCAGTACGTGGACCAGATCCCAAAGACCGTCAAGGTAAAGAGAGGCGGAGCCGCCTCGGCAGCGGAATTGTGTATTTGAGGGGTCCGTTGTGATTGGTCACTTCTGCCTGCAGGGTTCAGTTGGATCAATCCTGAGCCGGAAGGACGACACAGACACACAAACCATCGTCTGTGCCCAGCTCGGTAATGCGCACGCACGCACACAATCAGATGTGTCCATCATTAGCAGAGTGGGCTGTTGATAAAGATATTCGTATTGTTGTTATTATTGGTGTGTCATTTTGGAACTTGTGTTGGTGTTGTTTGTCAGACCTCACTCACCTGCGGGAGAGGAACGTGGAGGACTTGTCCGGTGGGGAGCTGCAGAGATTCGCCTGCGCCGTGGTCTGCATCCAGAGAGCCGACATGTGAGAGGATTTTTTAAATTTTGATTTTGATTTTCACCTTTATTTCCTCGCACCTTTTCCTCCCTGACTCGCTTTTCTCTGTGCGATTCCTGCAGCTTTATGTTTGACGAGCCGTCCAGTTATCTGGACGTGAAACAGAGGCTGAAGGCGGCCATCACCATCCGCTCCCTCATCACCCCGGACAGGTAAAAAAAAAACACATTTATAACAATGTTTTGCTTCTGTTTTTATAATAATAATAGCGGAACATAATCATCAGCTGTTTTAAAACCCTGGGGCTATTTTTGATTCCAGGTATATCATTGTGGTGGAGCATGACCTGAGTGTGTTGGACTACCTGTCCGACTTCATCTGCTGCCTGTACGGGGTCCCCAGCGCCTACGGGGTGGTCACCATGCCCTTCAGCGTACGAGAAGGTCAATTTTTTTTTTAATTATGATATTTAAATGAAACACGCTTCCAGCGCTGATTCTTCTCTCTGGTGCGCCTCCTTCCCACAGGAATCAACATCTTCCTGGACGGGTATGTTCCCACGGAGAACCTGCGGTTCCGCGAGACTTCGCTGGTCTTCAAAGTGGCGGAGACGGCCAATGAGGAGGAAGTGAAGAGACTCAGACACTACCTGGTCAGTGGGGGGAATTGAAACCTGTATTTTGTGGATACACACACACACACAAACAGAAAAAATGTGTCATTGGTGTGATTTCTGAAAAAAAAAAAATCCTCTTCAGTATCCAAACATGGTGAAGACGCTGGGCGAGTTCACGTTGGAGATCAAAGAAGGAGAGTTCACGGACTCTGAGATCATGGTGATGCTGGGAGAGAACGGTGAGTGGGCGAGAAGACGCTTTCACTCGGATGACCGAGTGAGGAGGAGCGACCTCTGATTCAAAACCTTTGTTTGTCCGCAGGCACGGGGAAGACCACCTTCATCAGGATGCTGGCAGGAGGACTCAAACCTGACAGCGGAGGTTAGCGACACCCCCACGCACACACACACACACACACACACACACAATCAAATTCCCACATTGACCCTCCCTCTCTTTCAGGTGAAGTTCCCATCCTGAACGTCAGCTACAAGCCCCAAACCATCAGCCCCAAGTTTAAGGTTCGTTGAATCTGCTAAAAACAAAAACAAATACATGTGCAAGAGGATGATTCACACTTTTTTTTTTTTTTTTTGTCGGTGTGTTTGTCTCCACAGGGCAGCGTCAGAGCGCTGCTGCACGAGAAGATCCGAGACGCGTACACCCACCCACAGTTCATCACCGACGTCATGAAGCCGCTGCAGATCGAGAGCATCATCGACCAGGATGTAAGTCTTGCGCGAGCGCGCACACACACACACACACACACGCACACACACGCACACACACACACTACCCCCACTACACCCACTCATTCACTGAACACCCCCATTGTCCCCTTCAGGTGCAAAACCTGTCTGGTGGTGAGCTGCAGAGAGTCGCCCTCACTCTGTGTTTGGGGAAACCGGCCGACGTTTACCTAATCGACGAGCCGTCGGCGTACCTGGACTCCGAGCAGCGGTTGATGGCCGCCAGGGTCATCAAAAGGTCAGACTGATTTATTTATTTATTTTATTCCCCTTCCACAGAGAAACGGTCTTTGTTGTCTGTAGCTCTCGCCCTGTCTCCGCCCCCCCATGCGCAGGTACATCCTCCACGCCAAGAAGACGGCCTTCGTGGTGGAGCACGACTTCATCATGGCGACGTACCTGGCGGACAGAGTCATCGTGTTTGACGGCATTCCCTCCAGGAGTACAGCCGCTAACACGTAAGACACAGAATATGTGTTTTTTTTTTTATTAATATTATTTTCATAATCACAGCATCGTCTGAACTCTCTTTTTTTTCTTCTCTCAGGCCTCAGAGTCTGCTGGCGGGGATGAACCGCTTCCTGTCGCTGCTGGAAATCACATTCAGAAGAGACCCCAACAACTTCAGGCCGCGCATCAACAAACAAAACTCCATCAAGGTATTTCCAGCTGTTGATTATTCACGTCATTCTACAGAGAGAAAAAAATGAAATCAATCACTAATTTAAGTCACTTATATAAACTGTACAAATATTGTTGTTGTATCACAAAAGCCAACATATAATGTGCGTGCGTGTACTTTGGTTCTTGGCAGGACACGGAACAGAAGAAGAGTGGAAACTATTTCTTCCTGGATGACTAAAACCATTTCCTGTGTGACCAACTACAGCTTCCTGCTGCGTCCGCTCGTGCAGGCTGCGTTCAACAAATAGCAAATGTGTTTGAAAAGACACCTGTCCGCCTTTTGTTTACCAGGCTGCAGTGTGGTCAACACTTTAAAACAGTGCATTGCTTTTTCTGTGTCAGCCCAAACGCACCGGCTTGAAGTCACATGCTACCAACATTGTGGAACGTTAAGCAGCATATTTGAACTGTCATGTCTTTACCACAAATGGAAATAAACAGGTTATACCTTTAAGAAAACCAAAAGTTGTGTCTGTATTCTTTCAATTGGTGTAATAATATTTTTTCGTGTTTTAAAACTATAATGTCATGACCTCTTACTGATAGTCAGTATGTTCAGTGTCAGCCACTCGGCCTGATCCATAATGATTATTTCTTTGAGGGTTCATATTGGTATAAGACTTCAAAATGCATCACACAACCTAAATACAATGTTTACATCCCTCAGAAAGTTGGAGTTGTGTTGTTGGATGCATGACTTAAAAAGAAAAATCTCTGCCTGTTGTAGTTCCCCTCTTCACCACCAGATGGCGCCAAATGCTGCACCACCTTGCAGCGTGTCAGTCTTGAGTTGTGATTAAGTGGTCAATGACGAGTAATGTTTCCATACAGAGAGTGAAATGGTTCAAAATACGTTTCTTTCATTCAACCGAGCATATACACGCAAGGGAAATAATCGTAAAATAACCCTGGCATCGCCATGGAAAGGAAAACGGGTGGGATTTCGAACCAACGAAGAAGAAGCGTCAACAAGAAGTAGCCATCAGCTGGAGAAACAGCTGCTAATGCTAAAGGTTAGCCACGATGTTTAAACATAAAACATACATTTTCCCTGGTAGAATTTAACCAGAAGCAATCTGTAAAAGTACGTTCCCAATGTCACTGTAGAAGCTCAAACAATGATCAAATGTCAAAAAGGTCAGTTTGATCGGAAACAAAATCCAAAGTGTTGCGCCTCCGCTGATACCCAATCACAGCAATTTGGCGTCACTCCCTCCGTTGGTCCCGCCCCCGTAACAGCTGATTCCCAATCACAGCAATCAGGATCACCTGTAGAGAGTAGTTTAAAAGCGAACTTGCCACAGTCGCTAGTCCTTTCTGCCTGGCCGATGGATTTCCGTTAGTTTCCCCTGAAGAACGTGTGATTTGTCTGACTGGCTTTGGTTGTTAGCGGTTAGCGGTTAGCTCTTTTGGTTCGTTGCCTCTTTAGAATCTCGTGGTAGATGTGTGTTTGTGTAATTTATCGTTGGCTGTTAGCTCGGTTGTGTTGGCTGTTTGACACGTTGCATTGGTGGTGCAATGGTATGGGATTGTGTTGCGTATATGGTGCTTTAAATCTCGGTAGTAAGTTTGGTCAGGCGGTGTATCTGCCATGTTGTGCAACTTCACGTCGGTAAAGTATTCCATCATTACAATATATTCTTTGTCTTTTTCCTTTTCCCACTTTGCCTGTTCTATCCTTCGTTGTGTGTGTTTGTGTGTCTATGTATTTTGATTATTTGGCGCTTGAGAACTTTGAAATGCAAGTTTTGTTCTGTGTTTTTGAAGGTGGCGATAATGCCATGCTGTGGCTGAAGACTTCTGCCTGGAGCTTCATTTTGGGGTAAGTATGATTTTTCTCTATATACATACATACACTCCATTTCATTTATTTAACTGCCAAGTTTTGTGTGTTTTGTTTTTTTTCCAAGGTTGTGTATTTGCCATGGTGCACGTTGTGGTCGAAGACTTTTGGCTGGAGCTTCATTTTGGGGTAAGTGTGGTTTCTTTAAAGTGTGTATATTCTCCTTACTTTTATTTTATTGCCTTGAATTGTGTCTTTTCCTATTTTTCAAGGTGGTGGATCTGCCATGATGCCTGCTGTGGTTGATGACTTCTGCCTGGAGCGCTGTGGCAGGTAAGTATGGTTTCTTTTAAAGATATTTAATTTTTATTCAAGCTTGTTTAGTGTTTTTATTTTTATTTTTTTGTAACATCCTTGTTTAGTGTCTCCCCCCCCCCCCCCCCCCCCCCCCCCCCCCCCCCCAGGTGGTGTATCTTCCATGTTGTGGATGAAGACTTGTGCCTGGAGCTTGATGACGGGTAAGTATGGTTTCTTAAAAATATGCTTAATTTAGTTTCTTTCTTATTGTTAACTCTTAGCATTTATTCTAAGGTGGTGTATCTGCCATGGTGCCTGTTGTGGTTGAAGACTTCTGCATGGAGCTTCATGGCGGGCGAGTATGGTTTCTTAATATATATTATCTTGTAGGGTGTGTACACATATAATTTTTAACCTTCCAGTGTTTTTTTTGTTTTTTTTGCTGCAGGTGCTGCATAGTCCATGTTGCGGCTGAAGACTTCTCCCTGGAACTTCGTGAAGGGTAAGTATGGTTTCTTTAAAAGTGTTGTATATTCTCTCTTTACTGACTTGCATTGTGTTTTTTGTTTTTTTTTTCCTCCTCAGGGTTGTGTATCTGCCATACTGTGGTTGAAGACTTCTGCCTGGAACTTCATGACAGGTAAGTATAATCTCTTAAAAAATAAAATAAAAATGTAATTAATATATTTATGTATAAATAACTGCCTTGTATAGTCTTTTTTTTTTTTTCTTTCCCCCAGGTGATGAATCGCCTAAGAGCTCTGCCTGGAGCTCCAATTCAGGTGAGTAAGTTTATATTTTCTCTGCTGTATTTTTTTATAACTTTTTAGTTTTTTTTTTTTTTCTGCAGGTGGTCCACCATTGAAGACTTCTGCCAGGAACTTAATGTCGGATAAGTATGGTTTCTTTAAAAATATTCAATTCTTTGAATATTTTCTCTTTTTTTCCTTTTCCTACTTTGCCTGTTCTATCCTATGTGTGTGTATATATATATTTTTTTATTTGGAGGTTTAGAAGTTAGTAGTTGAGATTACAAAGCAAGTTTTGTAAGGTGGCCTGTGTTTTAAAAGAGACATATTTGCCATGTTGTGGTTGAAGACTTCTGCTTGGAACTTCATGCCAGTTAGGTAAGTTGTTTAAGTCAAAGATTCAATATTCGATTAATTATAAAAACATTTTTAACCATGTTTTATTTCCCCTAAAGAGGTGTATCTGCCATGCTGTGGCTGAAGACTTGATGGTAACCAGATGCTCTGCAAGTGAAATGGCTGCTCGAAGAGGAGGCTGCACACTGAATCCTGGACTGAAACATCTGGGCACATGTTTTGCCAAGAGTTGATGTAATGGACTAGTTTAGGGCACCATCAAATGTTTGTGCTTTGTACTCCGAATAAAAGGTTAAATGTCCAAGATGGAGGTTGCAGTGGCCTGTCCTTCCTCTCTGTTGCCCTATGTCTGGTGTTCCTTGAAAATATTCTGATAAGATTTTGATGTTAAAAGTAACTTTTGATTTGAATAAGGAGCCTTTCTTCCCCCCTTAACACTTAAACTGGGGTCTCAATCATAAACTACAGAAGCTAACTGGAAACAAAATAAATTAGGTTAACATTTATATCACACTGAGAGCGTTAGCTGCATGTTAATCCTATTCATTCATTCAACATCTATTACATTGATAAGGACACGTTTCTGCAGCAGACAATAAAGAAGGAACTAATGAAACGGAGAAAACGGAAGGAATAGTAAATCACAGACAAAATGTCCTGGGGTGATGGACATGTCGAGTTTCACAGATTCTAGGTGTGATCGATGGATGGACTCCACCCAGTAGGCGGGACCAGCCAGCTAACCCACGAATCGCTCTGAAAATATACGAAACTTTTTTTTTTTTTTTTTTTTTTTAATAGTATTAATAAATTAACTTACTTTTTTTCATTATTTGATTTGAAATGTAATTAGATTTAAAGGCTGATAGTTCGTTTATTTTTCTTTCCACTTTTACCGGTTCATTGATTGATTGACAGGTTGACTCCACCCAGTAGGCGGGACCAGCCAACTGACCCACTAATCGCTCTGAAAATATACGAAACTTTTTCTTTTGTTTTTTTTAATAGTATTAATAAATTAACTTACTTTTCATTATTTGATTTGAAATGTAATTAGATTTAAAGGCTGATAGTTCGTTTTTTTTTTTTTCCACTTTTACCGGTTCATTGATTGATTGACAGGTTGACTCCACCTAGTAGGCGGGACCAACGGAATGGGCTTGGAATGCGCGTGCGACACTCTCTCTCCAGAACTTCACAGGGACGGACCGCACGCAAGGAGTCCGGACGGAGTCACCAGTGCTAGCCTGAGGTACAGGTACCGGACGGAGGTCCTCGACCGGGTTCAGGAGTCCACCGGAGCGGTAAGTGTCCCCTTAACGTTCCCTGTCCCCATGGTGTCTCCATGTTTCAATGTCGGCTCGTTGCGTATTTTAATTGACTGTCCCGGACAGAGACCCCGGTTGCGGACAGAGTCCAAGTCCGACCCGGTTCGGTGCCCGAGAGCCATGTTAGCTTAATGCTGTACTTTTTGGGTTGTAACGTCACACGCCCTTGAATGTCGGTGTGTCTTGTGAACTGTCGGCATCTCGCTTTGACCTTTTTCGCGGTCCGAGGAGCAGGTGTCCATGTTTAATGTTACGGCCGTGTGCTTCGTTGCGTTTAATAGTTGAACGTCTGTAATGTTTTAACAAGAAAATGAAAAGATTGAATTCTATAAACCTTTAAATAAAAAACGAACTAACGTTAACATAACTATAATTTTATTCATTTTATGGTTTTAAATGTAATTGAGTGTTATGACTTATATATATATATATATATATCTTTTTTTAAGGCTTATGGAACGATGCCGGCGGCTTATGGTGGACTTCAAAGGTGCGCGCGCCTCAGTTTCCCGCCGAAACTTCAGAGGCATCGCACGACGGGCCGAGTTGCCGGTGCTATCCTGAGGTACTGGTACCAGACAGAGGAGCTCGACCGGAGTCACGAGTCCACCGGAGCGGTGAGTGTCCCTTTAACGTTCTCTATCATCTCTGTTCAGTGTCTCCATGGTTAAATGTCCACTTGGGCTTTGCTGCGTTTATTAATTGGCCGTCTGTAATGTCATAAAAGAGAAAATGTACCACTAATGGCTCCGAAAATTATGTAATTTTCTTTTTAAGTAACGTCACCTTTTCTTATTTATCGGGTTGAAATGTTATTTAACGTAAGGACTTATAGTGTCTTTTTTAACTTTGACGGGTTCATTTAATGATGAACCAGCGTTTTTTTTTCGCTGTTGGCTGATGGTGGATTTTAAATGTGAGCGCACCTGCCTCCGTTTTCCTCCGGAGGTTCTCCGGCTCCGAGCCCGGTCGGACCGGGACTCCCTCCCAAACCGTGGCCCCGTACACGGACAGAGACCCCCGGTCAGGGGCCCGAGAACCATGTTAGCTTAATGCGGTACTTTTTGGGGTGCGACTTCAAAAGCCTTTGAATGTCGCTGTGTCTTGTGAACTGTCGGCATCTCTTTTTCGCAGTCCGAGGAGACACCATGTTTAATGTTACGGCCGTGCGCTTCGTAGCGTTTAATAGTTGAACGTCTGTAATGTTTTAACAAGAAAATGAGAAGATTTAATTCTATAAACCTTTAAATAAAAAACTAACTAACGTTAACATAACTATAATTTTATGGTTTTAAATGTAATTGAGTGTTATGACTTATATATATATCTTTTTTTAAGGCTTATGGAACGATGCCGGCGGCTTATGGTGGACTTCAAAGGTGCGCGCGCCTCAGTTTCCCGCCGAAACTTCAGAGGCACCGCACGACGGGCGGAGTTGCCGGCGCTATCCTGAGGTACTGGTACCAGACAGAGGAGCTCGACCGGAGTCACGAGTCCACCGGAGCGGTGAGTGTCCCTTTAACGTTCTCTATCATCTCTGTTCAGTGTCTCCATGGTTAAATGTCCACTTGGGCTTTGCTGCGTTTATTAATTGGCCGTCTGTAATGTCAAAAAAGAGAAAATGTACCACTAATGGCTCCGAAAATTATGTAATTTTCTTTTTAAGTAACGTCACCTTTTCTTATTTATCGGGTTGAAATGTTATTTAACGTAAGGACTTATAGTGTCTTTTTTTAAAAACTTTGACGGGTTCATTTAATGATGAACCAGCGTTTTTTTGTTGCTGTTGGCTGATGGTGGATTTTAAATGTGAGCGCACCTGCCTCCGTTTTCCTTCGGAGATTCTCCGGCTCCGAGCCCGGTCGGACAGGGACTCCCTCCCAAACGGAGGCCCCGTTCCCGGACAGAGACTCCCGGTCAGGGGCCCGAGAATCATGTTAGCTTAATGCGGTACTTTTTGCGACGTCAAAAGCCTTTGAATGTCGGTGTGTCTTGTGAACTGTCGGCATCTCTTTTTCGCGGTCCGAGGAGACACCATGTTTAATGTTACGGCCGTGCGCTTCGTAGCGTTTAATAGTTGAACGTCTGTAATGTTTTAACAAGAAAGATGTTAATTCTATAAACCTTTAAATAAAAAACTAACTAACGTTAACATATCTATAATTTTATTCAGTTTATGGTTTAAAATGTAATTGAGTGTGTCATATATATATATCTTTTATTTAAGGCTTATGGCATGATGCCGGCGGCTTATGGTGGACTTCAAAGGTGCGCTTGCCTCAGTTTCCCGCCGAAACTTCAGAGGCACCGCACGACGAACGGAGTTCCAGGTGCTGGCCTGAGGTACCGGTACTGGACGGAGGCCTTCGACCGGATTCACGAGTCCACCGGTGAGTGTCCCCTGAACTTTCCCTGTCATCTCTGTCCGTTGTCTCCGTGGTTAAATGTCCACTCGGGCTTCGCTGCATTTATTAATTGGCCGTCTGTAATAAAAAAGTTAAAAAAAAAAGAGAAAAGCACTAATGGCTTCGAATTATGTAAAGGTTTTTTTTTTAATAACGCCACCGTTTCTTATTTATTGGATTTAAATGTTATTAAGTGTAAGGGCTTATAATGTTATTTTTTAACTTTGATGGAGTTCATTTAATGATGAACGCTCTTTTGATGATTATGACTTTCAATGTGCACGCGCGTCCTTCGCCTTCGTTTTCCTCCGGAGGTTCTCATGCTCCGAGCGGGGTGTGACCAGCACTCCGTCCGGGACCGGTGCCTCCGTCCGGCAGAGAATCCCGGTCCGACCCGGCCCGGAGCCTGAGAACGATGTTAGCCCCATGCTCCACTTTTTGCGGCAAATGAATGTCTGTGTGTCTTTTGAACTTTTGGAGAGGTCGTTGTCCACCGTCATGTCCTCTGTCTGCCCTGTCTTCTCTGTCCGAGACTGAATGTGGGCAGGTAAGACAAAATGTCCGGCTAATAAACGAACCATTAAAAATCCTTATTCTAACCAAACTTTGTCTTCATTATTACGTGTAAAATGTAACTTAATTTAAAGGCAGATTTTTTTTAAGTAACAATCTTAATATATTTATTGTATATTTAGTACTACACGGACAATTTTTTTTTCTATGTGATGTGGAAACATTTTGACGTAAATGCAAATGAAAAAAAAAATCACAGTTCGCACTAATAACTTTTTTCTCAATATGATTTGGACACTTATTAAAGTTTTTTTTTTTCAATTTTCCTCAGGTTCATCTTTAAGAAGCTCTGCTCTTCTATCAAGTCTCTTCTCAAAGTAAGAAAACGTTTTTTATTTTATGTGTGCGTGTGAAGACTGCCTGCCTCCATCATATGTGTGCGTGTGTGTGCACACGCACAGGTCGAACATGCCGTCTTCGTCTGTACACACCTCTTTCTCTGTCTTTACTTAGGACAAAAGCTCAGGGCAGACAGCCGACATTTGGTGTCTGTCCTCAATCGTTAAACAGAATTTAGAGAAAGTGGAGGGGTTTTGTCCCTTTAGTTTAGTTTTTTTAGTACAGATTTGTTGGTGTGTGTGTGTGTGTGATGGAGGATGTGTGTGTGTGCGCGTGTGTTTGTTTGTGTGTGTGTGTGTGTGTTGATTGAGCGAGTTGCTCAGATTATAGGAACAGAAGGTGAAGGCTTCATTGATATTGTGTGCCTGGATTGTCCAATAATCTTGCTGAAACTAACTTTTCCTTTTTAGGTTATTAAATGTGTGAGTACAATTTTTACATTATTCCCTGTGTGTGAATGTGATAAATTATTGGTTAACATTTATTTTAATTAAGTTTAAATAATAATAATAATCATCATCATTATTAACTTTATTAACTTTATTACATTTATGTTTTTATAACCCTGATCTCAAGAAGATCCTTTATCCAATCATAGTGTGTGTGTGTGTGTGTGTGTGTGTGTGTGTGTGTGTGTACCTCTTCTTGAATGGATGAAGCCTTCAGACATGGTATTTGTTAGTCCAGAGATAATTTTTTTGAGGAGCAGGTTCAGAATGTAGAAATTAGTTGAGGATAGAAAATGAAGGACTCTGTCCTATATCAAGACCTTCATTAGTCTTTCTATTTCCATCAAACATTTCCTCTCCACACACACCTCTGTTTTCCTGAAACGTTTCTCTCCACTGAGACGTGCGGTCAGGGGAGGCAGGATTTGGCGCAAAATAACAATAGCTTGATATAAATATCTATCTATCTATCTATCTATCTATCTATCTATCTATCTATCTATCTATCTATCTATCTATCTATCTATCTATCTATCTATCTATCTATCTATCTATCTATCTATCTATCTATCTATCTATCTATCTATCTATCTATCTATCTATCTATCTATCTATCTATCTATCTATCTATATACTGTACATACTTTATGTTTAGATACACTAGTAATGTAACTTAATGTATGTGTCTTTTGCTGATGTGCCATAAAGCCACAGTAAAAAGGAAAACCTACTAAAGTCAGTGCCTCACCAGCCATGAACCTTACCGCACGTCACTGCCATCAATGCATAACAAAATGTATACTCTATTGGCATTTTTTATTTTGGGTGGCTTCCCAGCAGGGGTTTTTAATTGTAACCCCTGTGACACTTTGCGTCCGTTTTATAGAATTAGAATTAGAATCAATACTCTAGGAATGGAGTCAAGTTCTCTTTTTTTTTTTTTTTCATCTCCTCAATGTCTGCCTGAACATAGTACGCATGGTATTTGTTAGTCCAGAGATAATTTTTTTGAGGAGCAGGTTCAGAATGTAGAAATTAGTTGAGGATAGAAAATGAAGGACTCTGTCCTATATCAAGACCTTCATTAGTCTTTCTATTTCCATCAAACATTTCCTCTCCACACACACCTCTGTTTTCCTGAAACGTTTCTCTCCACTGAGATGTGCGGTCAGGGGAGGCAGGTTTTGGCGCAAAATAACAATAGCTTGATATAAATATCTATCTATCTATATATATATATACTGTACATACTTTATGTTTAGATACACTAGTAATGTAACTTAATGTATGTGTCTTTTGCTGATGTGCCATAAAGCCACAGTAAAAAGGAAAACCTACTAAAGTCAGTGCCTCACCAGCCATGAACCTTACCGCACGTCACTGCCATCAATGCATAACAAAATGTATAATCTATTGGCATTTTTTATTTTGGGTGGCTTCCCAGCAGGGGTTTTTAATTGTAACCCCTGTGACACTTTGCGTCCGTTTTATAGAATTAGAATTAGAATCAATACTCTAGGAATGGAGTCAAGTTCTCTTTTTTTTTTTTTTCATCTCCTCAATGTCTGCCTGAACATAGTACGCGCATAGTATAGTACGCATAGTACGAATAGTAGGTATCGTGCGCATAATACAACTAATTTTGTACAGCCATTATAAAATTTCCAAACTTAAATTCAAATATTTATATACAAAATCAAAATAAATGTATAATTTCAGAAATTATCCTTAAAGGCCTTTGAAATAATCTCAATTATTATCGAATAAAATGATAAACTCTGTTTAAATATATTATTGTATGCAGAAACCTATAATTAACAGCTTACATACAAATACAAAAAACGAATTAATTTAAATAAAATGTTGCTGTAGAAAACCGCTGTAGAAAATTAATGCACCCATTAATACCGGCATTTTAAGCTCGTCGCAATCGCAAAAGAGGGAGAAAAAAATAGCGTTGCTTCCATTTGTAAGTTTGTCATTTGACTTTGTCACTGCCTAAGGTTTTTGATGGCATCTATTAAGTTTGTAGTACCTTTTATGTTTAGTTTTGAACCAACTCATTTTTGTGCATTATTTTGTGATATTTCTGGGACACGTGGCACTGCCTGGCTGGCTTTGTGTTTGTACTTGTGTTTCATCATTCATGAATGATGTAGGAATGGTGTTGGATGGTGTGTTAGATGAACTGCTGTATTATTGAGTACATTTAATTCTAGTATGTTGATTTTGTTATATTTCTGACATGGTCCATTTGTAAGTTGTCATTTGCCTTGTGTAGTGTTTTTGATGGCATTTGCTTGCTTGCTTGCTTGCTTTCTAGCTTGCTTGCCTGGTTGCTGCCCGCCCAGTTGCCTCCCGCCTGCCCGGTTGCCTCCCGCCTGCTGCCCGCCTGCCCGGTTGCCTCCCGGTTCCCTCCCTCCTGCCCGGTTGCCTCCCGCCCGGTTGCCTCCCGCCCGGTTGCCTCCCGGTTGCCTCCCGCCTGCCCGGTTGCCTCCCGTCCGGTTGCCTCCCGCCTGCCCGGTTGCTTGCCCGGTTGCCTCCTTCCTGCCCGGTTGCCTCCCGACCGCCCGGTTGCCTCCCGGTTGCCTCCCGCCTGCCCGGTTGCCTCCGGCCTGCCTCCCGCCTGCCCGGTTGCCTCCCGCCTGCCCGTTGCCTCCCGGTTGCCTCCCGATTGCCTCCCGGTTGCCTCCCAGTTGCCTCCCGCCTGCCCGGTTGCCTCCCGGTTGCCTCCCGGTTGCCTCCTGGTTTCCTCCCGGTTGCCTCCCGCCCGCCCGGTTGCCTCCCGTTTGCCTCCCGCCTGCCCGGTTGCCTCCCCGTTGCCTCCCGCCCGCCC